>JAMKQA010078913.1:0-16612 GCA_024699735.1 Posidonia australis
ATATCATTAATGGGACAGGGATTAATTGTCAAATCCCCCAATAAGCTCTGACAACCAAAAATTAATGGGGAACCAAAGGTCGTGTAATTCCAAATGGAGTTAGGGGCATTTAGGAGGTCCAGATGCTGCCGCTGATCGGAACTAGGGTTCTGGCGAGGAGGACCGACCACCCGATCAAGGAACATAACAGGTGGCTGCTGGGAAGAGCCACCAGCTTTGAGGGAACTGATCTCCCCCCGATCCAGGCAATCATTCTTACAGCAAGAATGAGAAGGTGCCTCTAGCATCTCGTGGAGACGATGCTGGAGATCACCAGGAGAAGAAGCACTTATCGCAATAGAGCCATCATATATAAAACAAGAACGTAATCTGCTTAAACTACCAACACGCAGTATCTTGTAGAGAAACATGGTATCCACAGAGACAATAGGATAAAATATGTTGAATGGTAGTAAGCAATAAATAGATCTCGCCAATATTTTCAGGGAAAAAAAATCTACCTGACGCATAGTAGGAGATGACTGATCTGGTCATCTCACCAAACCATCCAAAAGGGGCAGAACAAACTATGCAATCAGGTGGCTCATACACAGAATGGGTTACCTCACCAGAGCCACAAACCTGCCCTGCAGGGCACCTTTTGGTGCGATCCCCCAAGGGAGAGGGCCATCCTTGAGAATCGGAGGGAAGATCGGAGGTCTGCTGCATCGGAGGATCACAGTTGGGGACGACTCCAACTGAGAGGCGCGGCAGATCCATGGTTCCCAGGCAGCCAGTAGCCTGCGAGCGGACGCAAGACACCCCAGATCTTTTCTCAGGAGCAAGCGATCTCCCCGATTGCAGCCGCATGCTGGATGCAGAGGAAGATTCGAGAGAAAGGTGAGAACTCTAGAGAGAGTGTGTGTGCTTAGAGAGAGAGAGAGATATATTTCTTGTCAGGTCCCAGCACTTGTCTCTATCAATAAGTTGACTATCCATTAGCTTGATGCTTGCCGTAGAATCTTGTCTTTCTATGTAGAAGTTCATTATCACTTTTTGAGGGAAAAAGTACTCCAAGAAGAGATAGTGACGAAGCCTATTAGCAGAGACAAGCAAGTTGTAAATATTCTAAATAAAGGGACTTGGACAAAGTACTAAGAGTTTCACACATAGTTAAAAATGCTGAAGAGGAAAGCTGGTGTTGATGGACCAACAATACCATACTCATAACAAGGCCCTCAGTCTATTACTAGCCTCGCCATCTTAATCTCTAAAATATTCTAACTGTCCAGAGAATCCTGAATCTAACTGTCCAGAGAATCCTGAATCTTCCCTAGTTGACTTCCCATGGAAGCCACCCAGAATCAAGAATTTTTCACGAACTTGGTGGCTTGGGAAATAAAGAAAATGCTACCTATAAATAGGATTAGTGCCCGTTCATTGTAAAGTATCAAGGCAAGAGCAAGTGATCTTGTAATGAGTTGTGTGGTGAGTGTAAGTGTGTAGTGTTTGCAAGTGATAGTTGTGTGATAGCGATAGTGTTGGTATTGTGAGTGAGAGGTAGGTGTTACTGTTGATAGTGTAGAAGCGGTGATTAGTGAGCAAATGTGCAAGCCTGTATGTTACATGTTAGAGTGTAGGTGTATAAAATATTAATATTTTATAATATTTTGTTTTATCAATAGTATTACATTTCTATACATCTATACTCTTTATTCGAGAAAGCCATTTGTTGTCATTGTTAATGACGTGATTTTACGACACTTCCAGAAACAGGCTCTCAAGTGGAAAACCGTGGAGTAGTAGCTTTGTACTTAATTTTTATACAGTAGTTATGTTTTGCAGATCTATTTGAACCTTATTTTGGAGGTAAAATTTTGTCACGAAATCTTTTGATCCATCAAGTTTCTTATGTAAAGGCTCTCTAGCTAGATAATTAATGACCTTCCCAACCATGCTACCTGCTAATTCGCCTACAACGTGCAGAAGTCAGAAATTGCAACCTGCAAAAGACGTGCATCACATAACTCACACATGCAAATCCACGTCAATATCGTACGACGAAGCAGAAGCCAGACAAGGCAAAGACTAGGATATATAACAAGTTGCAACTTACAACGCAAGACTGAACGACGCTCATCAACACAAAGCCCACATGAAAATCTCAACAAGCAAGACTAGACGAGACAAGACAGAGCCAGAGAGGGGAGAAGACGAAGGAAGAAACATGAGAGATCCATGCCATATACAAATCTTCAGGAGTACTCACAGGAAGAAATGTGCTATGGTTCACGAACTTCATGCTCACTGAATTATTCTGACGGAGCTTAGTCAAACAGTTATTTGGCCTTTGCTGTTGCTGTTGACGCTGCTGCTGGCGGTGGCGGTGGCGGTGGTGGTGGCGGCGGCAGGGACGGTACCTGTTGCTGCTTCTGTTGGATGGCAAGACCTGCTCGCTTGCAAACCACGGTGGATTCCCCGGCGAGAGAAATGACCGGGAGATTTTCGCAGTTGCAGATTTCGATCGTGAGGCCGTCGGGGTCGTGGAAGAAGAGTTGATCGACCGAGATGCCGCCTTCCTCGACGAAAGCCTTCACATAGGGGATCTCGAGCTTGCTTAGCTTCTTCTCCACAGTCTCCAGGCTTTCACACTGTAACGTTACATGTGTGACCACAATTAAAACTGCATCTACCAAAAATAAACTGCAAAAAGGACGTTGTATATGCATATATAGCTATCATATATACGCCATGGGCGAGGTCAACAGAAGAAATCATCATTAAAAACCAGAGAAGAGTAAATAAACAATAGAAGAAGAGAAAACAGCCAACTGGTGTTCGTTTATTTACAGATAAACTGGACCAATTACAAAAGGCCATGTCACTGTGCTTTAACAAACTTCACAACAACCCTATCTTTTTTTTTTTTTGAAATAAGTAGATATATATTTTTTCTTTCTACATTAAGATTCGACTGAGAAGGAGATGTGAGTTCCACCCTCCTAAACCAACTACACCATAACAGTTAAAACTAACACATATGTTGGTTTTCAGGAAAACGTAGTCACTGATATGCTTGATGCATGTTCTATATAAACCTGAAAGGAGATGTGGTTGTCCCTTGGATTGATCTCTGTCTTTTTAGGCATGCTTTCTAGATTCTCAGAATGCAGAAGATGGATCCCAATTCCATAATTGAACAGCCTGCACTCAAACAAATACCACAAGAGGCAACAGTAAGCATGAATACTTTCTTTCCTTCATAAAAAGAAAAGGTTCTGATCTGAATTGTATAAAATTCGTAGTTTCATTTACCATGCACCACTGAAATCCAAGGAGCCGGGTCTCCTAATAGGAATGAAGCCCAGGACATTCTGGTAGAAATCTAGAGATTTTTCCACTGATCTGCATTGAACGGAGATGTGGTTCAAGGAGGTGAGTGCCAGAGCTCCATCACTGGTTTCCTTCATCTTGATCTTCTTCCTCGGTTTGATGAGATGTCGGAAAGACAAGTATACTTTCAAGAATGTCAGACAGAGAGGTGATATTGGAGAAGAGATACCAAAAGCTTATGACTTCAAATGATAGAAACTGGAAAGAACTTGTTGAGAGCTTTCAGGGGGAGAGAATCTATGAAAAGGTGTGCATGCTTAGAGCCTTAGAGGATTCAAACTCCTTTTATAAGGCATGTTTAAAAGAACTACTTCGACATATGATTTAATACGTTTGTTGCTTCTCATCCATATGACATTTAATTTTCAACCATATGTTGCCAACTTAACACGTATGTGTAAAACATAGTATTTAATGTAGACATATGATTTAACACGACGTATGAAACGTTGCTGTCTTGATTATGGTCACATGTGGGAAATAACTAATGATTTCCACCGGAAATTTTTGTACCCTATATTTTTTTGAGGGTTAAGCCGTGACCAGGTGGAAAAAAAACTCAAAACCACATGCATTCAGCTGTAGCAAGAAAGTCAGCATAGGTGAAAGAAAAACAAATATGAAAATTCCACCAATAATATATAACTTATGAGATTCATACCCTGGTTTCTATTGTTGCAAGGAGGCAAAATAATGAATTGAATTATGAGCTCATGTGCAAGTCCCACTGGAAGTGAGTAGATACATAAAGAAGTGAGCAACTACCATACAACTAGTCTGTTGCTACTTAGTCTAGTGGTGAAGTTTCTTTATGATGACATCATATATATTACATCATTTGATGGTGTTTGAATGTAATATATATCAATTATCGATTACAAAAAAAAAAAAACTACCATACAACTAAGAGTTTTCTTGCACAAGGAGAAACGAATTCATAGAAGCACAATGCTATTTGGATCTTACAAAATGGAGTTTTTTAGGAAAGCTCAAAAAATGAAGTGTTTATCACATGTACTTCTTTTATGAATAATTATTTTGAAAAATAATAGTCTTTAGATAATGAAATTTGTGATTCGAGAGGGAAAACAGGAGGAAAGGGGAAAAAAAACTTAGGTAGGTGAAAGGTTGATTTAGATATTTACGTCTTTTTTTGTGTGGAAAGGAGAAATGAATGTGCAGACATCAAAGTACCTTTTTATTTTTAATTTAATTAAAACTAAATGCACAATAATGGGTATAAATGGAATATCGATGTAAAAAGTCGATGCAACCATATGATAGCCGCTTCCATTAATACATGGTATGCGTATGGTATAGATTATTATTATCTGAAGTTTCATTTAAGATTGCTTCCGTAAGCATGACTTTCAATTCTTCAGGAAAAAAAAAAAGGTGCATGCATAGTTTTCTCAAATGTATACTGAGAGAAATTAATGTTAGAAAATGGAAACACACGTCGTTGGTAGTCTAATTTTGGATTTAAGGTACATTTGGAATAGTTAACAGTAGAAGTTAGTTTTTGACATGGATATTAAAAACTAGCTTTTACCATGGATTCCAGAAATTATCTTTTAAAGTAAATGATAGGAACTCGTTTAATAAAATAATATCTTCATGCCAAGTCTAGGTTTGGTATTAAAATATCAAATTATCTACAAGTTTCTGTTAGTATTTATAGTATCATCAAACATATAAGGGTGCTGTTGAAATTTTAATGTGGTTTTATTTAATTTTCAGCATAAGCTACCTTTATCCTACTTCTGAAAAACAATTTGAGTTGCTTCTGACAGACAAGTAGCTGTTGCAAGGTACGTTTGGAGTTACTTATGGTTTATTTCAGATACTCCTAGAATTTAGACAATCAAAAGCTGTTCAATAGTTATCTCAAATGCACCCTTAAGGTCAATGTCGTAAAGCTTTAGCTTTTGAACATAAGTGCAGAAACTAGTTTTGACTAGAAGCAATCATATCTCGGTTACTGGAAAGGTAAAGGAATCATTGTTCTAAAAGCTACATTCTTCTGAAAAATTAGTGGTATTTAGTAGAATTGTTGGACTATTATAACTTTTGAAGAAAAACTACATATTCAAAAGCTGTCTAAAAATTTTATCAAATGAACCCTTAAAAGCACCTATCTCACAGAATCTAGACACCCAAAAATGAATGATCACTTCTAACACAGGTTTCCATTTTCTAAGCATTCCCACATGTTACTTGGGTGCCACATTTGGATAAGTTGTTTAGATAAGATGCACTTAGCAAACGGGCTCTAGCAACGATTTTCATTGCAATTCTGCCTTCCTGATCGATTAACTTTAGACATAACTTATGTTGTAATCATTCTAAATAAGTTTACAAGCTCGTCTCAAGCAGAGACCAAGGAAAATCTAGTGTTTACAACATCCTCGTAACAAATGTCAATTAATTAGAGAATTATACACCCAGTGTGTAGCTATAGTGAAGCGACATAAATAAAACATTTTTCTTTTTCTAAAAAGACAATTGTACTTTCGTAATCAAGTATGACCACTTAAATAACATTTTGAGGGTCATTAATGTTATTTAATGGAAGAATTTGCTCCGAGATTGTTCAATATACTTGTAACCTATCTATGATACTAAAAAAAAAACCATTGATGATACACATAGTTGTTGGAGTTTTAATCCTACATTGTGAGAATCACTCCTTACATAGTTCAAAATAGGAATTTATCAGATGTCTACTAGGAGAGCCATGGAATCTAGGAGTTTTTTAGACATCCATTGCTGCTTTTTTTCAAAACTAGAGTTTGAGTGGATGTCTGCTGTGAGGCTTCTATTTCAATTTTTTGAATGGATTAATCATGACAATTGCTTTCTTTACAAACACTAGTAGAAAATCGATAATAGCGCAATAATAGAGCCAAGAATTAAATCAAAGGGAGGGTGATACTTTGTATTATATATGTACTAAATATAATATCCAAAAATACATCTAATTGTTTGAAAACATGGATATTTACAAAAGCAAACTCAAAAAGAAATTTTAATCTTTGATAAAATATCTAAAAGTATATCGAAACATGGATATTTATAAAAAATAAAACCATAAATCTGAACTAATTTCAGTCTTTATCGAAGTTGAGCCATTTGCTTACTTACATTAATGAAATATTCAATCAAGATAGTAGTATTAACGTTCTTAATAATTTCTTTTTCAATATCAACAACTAAATAATTTACAAGAAACGTATCTTTCATTTTGTTATAAAGTAAGTTTTTAACAAGTTTTATGGTCGAGAATACTCGTTCAGTCGCTGCAGTTAAAACTAGGAGAGTTAACACATGACAACTCAATCTATATTGATGTATAGGAATTCTTATCCAAACTAGTTAGTGGATATTCAAGAAGCATTGGTTGGTATAGATGAAGTTTGATGTAAGCATAATGAATATCATCACGTTGATCTATAGGATAATCCCAAATCACATGGATAAGATTTAAGATCTGGCTCGATCCTTGGATGTTTCACCAAAAGAGATTTTTTATTTGAAGCATTCTAAATCTCTCGACTAGAATCAAAAGGTTGAGTGAAGGAATTTATCTTTAACTTTTGAGAAGACTGTCTCTTAAAAAAAGTATCAATAGTGGAATTCTTAGCTATGTTGGCACTAACCTAATTAAAATCATAAGTAAAGTAATTTTTAGGAAGAGTTTTTTTTTGGGATTTGGTGTTGTAATGGGAACATGTGGTGTTTAAACTTTTTTTTATTATAAATTTTGCATGATAATTTTAAATCTTTTAAAATTTGTATGATAATTAAATTCAAATTTAAGTTGGAGGGGCAATTTGGCCCTTTAACTTTTTAATTTGTAAATAAGATAAAATAATAGGATTTTAAAATAGAAAAGGTTGGGGGGAAGGGGTGGGGGGAGAGCCAAGAGGGGGTGGCAGTTGCCCCTACCCAATCCCCCCTTCCTCCACCCCTGTGATAGCCTACAATTTTTCTCAGCTATCGTCTTTTCATTTAAATGCCTTACAGTTACAACCATTATCTATTCCCATTGTTTTTTTAAAGCAAAAGAAAATAACTAAAGCACTTAGCACCTAGGAGAAAAAAATCCGAAAACACTTGTAGTGCCAACAACTGGGGAAACACTTGCCTTGCTACTCTGAAAATCCACCAAAATTTCCCAAAAGCATGAGAACTCATGATCCTCATCTTCTTAGTCGTTGCCACAACCCTCATCTTCTGATTGAGAAAAACCGTGTCCTCCTCTTCCGATGATGCTTACAACCCTCATCTTCCTAGGCACCACCCTCCAAGGCCACCGTCTTCTCTAAAGCCATCATCCTCTCCAAAGTCATCACCCTCTAAGGCCACCGACCATGGCCTCATGAATCGACCAGAAATTCGAACCACTGTCGACCAAAGACGAAAATCATGAGCTTCATGAGCTTCTTCCTCTCAATAGAGCCATCCATTTCGATAATGCCACCACCACCATTGCACCTCAATCCCCCCATGCTTCTTTTTGTCAGTGATTTTTGCCAAGAGGTTTATGAAATACTAGGAGTAGGAAGAGGAGCTCATGGCTTCCATATGCTTCACGAGTGAAGGACGAGCAATGGCTACCACCAACTACCCTAGGCCTGATCATCATTGCCTTGGCTTCCATGTTCTTCAAATTCCTTGCTATTAGTGTGAGAAAGAATGGTTCTTGCCTAGAAAAGGGAAACCCTATTCTTGGTTTTTAATGTAGCACATTTCCATTAATATGAATTGAGTAGAGATTTGTTATTTATAATTTTCATTTAATTACTATTTCTGGTTGTAGGTCATAACTGGCTATCTATGTTTCCTTATTTTACATTTTTCATCATGTGTTTTGTTTGGTTAGTAGAAAGTTATTTTGACTATAGTTTATAATCACCTGCCCCTGCCATTTATTCACTTAAAATTCAAGAATAACTTTACAAGTCAGATAAAGGTGGCGTAATAGGCAAGGGAAACTTGTTGTACACTACTTGGTTGATTGTATATGAACTAATTTTAAAAAAAAATAATACTAGTCAAACACATGATCTTGAGTTTGATAAATATGGTTCTTTGTAAATCTTATGGTTCTTTGTCAAATATGGTCCATTTACGTTATCTTTTTGCAACTCCTTTGCTTGTTGCTTCTTTTGCTAGTGCACTGCAAGTACATGTACTTTGTGCTCATTAAATCTTATAATATAGTGTGGTAATTTATATTGAGTAGTGTCACATGTGTGGTTAAATATTATACTAAAATGTTTAAGACACTACTTCAGTTCAACAATACACTAAGTTTTTTTTAATAGTTAATAATTTAGCCATATCATAAACTTAATTGCAAACTTTTATTCAAAAAAATGACTATATTTTATCGATTAACTTGTGTTGAGATTGTTTTTTTTTTCATTGTAACTATTCCTTAGGAATATGGATTGTGATTTCTTCAATGATAGGCACTAGATGTATAAATACAAGGATGGACATGAACGAGTTAATAGTCTATTTATTATTGGAGTTGATTGTTTTCTTAAATTTGCACATAGAAAGACCATAGATGAAGGGTCACAATTCTACGGTCCTTGTAACAAGTGTGAGAACAAATTCTTTCACGAGAGTGACACTATCAAACTCCATATCTTGAAAGAGGAATTTATTCTAAGCTACAATACTTGGACCTATCATGGTGAATCTCGAAAGAGGCATAGACAAAATGAGACCATAGTCGATGAATAAACATGTAATATGGAGGGATGATAAATAATGTGTATGGTCCACACATGCAAGGGGAGAATAATTATACCAAAAACTTTGAGAAGCTTATGGAGGAAGTAAAGAAACCATTGTGGTGAGGATGCAAGAAATACGCTTAGCTTTCCTTCATTATTAAAGTATTCTAAATCAAGTGCATAAATAAAATGAGTGATACGTCATTTTCACAAATGTTGGAACTCTACAAGGATGCATTGGCTAATGATAATACTCTTCTAAAGAGTTGGAATGAGTACAAGAAAATGAAGGCAGATCTGGAATTAGATTGTACGAAAATACATGCATGTGAAAATGATTGCACATTATTCTAGAATATAAAAAATGAGACACTACAACAGTGCCCTTTTTGTAATTCTTCTAGATGGAAAAAGACAAAGAGCAATTGTGAAGGGAAGGAGAAAATTTCTATTAAAGTTCTTCATCACTTTCCAATAATTCACAAATTATAGAGGTTATTTATGTCTGCTAAGATAATAGATTTGATCAAGTGGCATCACACAAGTCCTAGAGAAGAAGGAAAAATAAGCCATCAAGAGATGACCAGGCGTGGAAACATTTTGATCAAATGCACCCCTCATTCAACATTGAACCTTGTAATGTGAGGCTTGGTCTTGCATCTGATTATTCTGTCCCTAGACTATAACAACGAGTAATAACCCAAGTATATGGCCTATGATTCTAATTGTACACAATCTTCCATTGTGATTGGCAATGAAATAATCCTACTTTATGATGTCTTTGCTTATTAATGGTCTGAAGTCACCTGGTAACAACATTGACGTGTACTTTCAGCCATTAATGGATGAGTTGAAGACCTTACGGACTGATGGTGTTGACACTTATGATACAAACACTGAAGAAACATTTAAAATGCGTGTAACTTTGATATGGACCATTAATGACTTCCTCGCCTATGAGATGTTATCAAGGTGGAGTACCAAAGGATACATGGCATGTCCTAATTGTCATGTTGAATATGGATCCCGTTACCTTACACATAGTCATAAGTGTCTCTATCTTAGACATCGTCATTTCTTGTCACCTAATCACCCATGAATGGGAAGATACAAACTACTTTGATGGTAAGGAGGAGCACTATGTAGCACTATGTCCATTATCTAGGGAGGACATACTTCGCTAATGGGATAGTTGTGCCAATATATGCTTTGGGAAGAAACCCAAAGGTGCATCTGGAAGTAACCAAGAACATGGACAACCTTTACCTGTTGAGTGAAAGAAGTTAAGCATATTTGTTGACCTCTCATATTGGAAGACAATGTTGATGCATCACAATCTAGATGTCATGTACATCGAAAAGAATGTGTGTGATAATATATTAAATATTCTATTGGAGAAAGATAGAAAGAGTAAAGACAACTTGAATGCTCGCAAGGATTTGTTGGATATGATGATAAGGCATCGCTTATATCTACAACTTATAGGGACTTCAAAGAAATATCTATTTCCTCATGCATGTTATCACATGATCAATCAAGAGAAAGAAAGATTCCTCACTGTCTTGAAGAATTTTAAACTTCCATATGGATTCTTTTCTAACTTTTCACAATAGGTTTAAATTAAAGATTGGAAAATTATAGGATTGAAGAGTCATGATTGTCATGTCCTGATGTAACACTTCCTCCCTTTTGCGATAAGAAGTTCTCTTCCAAATAGCTGGTTTAAGGAGATAAGGGTCAACATTGAAGGAACTGAAGATTCGTAACCTAATATCTTTTTGTTATAAAAGATATTGAAAATTTGTTGTTGATGGATATTGAAATATTTTTATAGATGGGTATTGAATGTTTTTATTAGTGGATATTGAAGCTTTTTGTTGGTGAATGTTGAAATTATTTTTATGAATTATATATTTAGACTTATGTTTGGACTCATGCTTAGAGTTTATATTGTTAAATTAAGAAAAAGATTTGGATTTGATTAATAGTTAGAATACATGTAGATTTGATTAACGGTTGCAACTATCATCTATTACATCAGAGGTGAGCAACAATGTTAATCATTGTCGATGTTTAAACTTCGTCGACGATTCTAACCAATGTTGATGTTTAAACTTCAACGACAGTCGTAACCGTTGTTCCTGTTTAAACTAGGCCAACAGTTCTAATCACTGCTGATGTTTAAACTTCAACAACAATCACAACCGTTGTCTATCTAAATATGTCTCAATGGTTCCAACCGTCATCTATAGAGAAATAATTTATAAAATACAAATAAAAAGCAGCCAATGCTAACAACCATTGGCTATACCATTAAAGACACTATTACGACCAATGCAATATCACCAATGGTTGACCGTTCTTGAAACTAAAGATAACAATTGTATCCATTGTCGAAATAGCAATAGCTGACGGTTTGAATCATTGTCTATAGTCATTTCTTTACTAGTAAAGATGCTAATCATGGAACTTATTCTTATTTAAATTAAGAGAGATAATTATATTATCTTGTCTATAGAAGAAGAGATAAAATCATATCTATATATATATATATGATATGAGATATTATATCAGAGAGAGATCTTCGTAAAAGTTTCTTATGTATAACTACGTAATTTGTATCTTCTCAGAGGATGAAAGAGAAGCAATTGTATGACTTCTTGAATGACAAGAAGAAGGTTGACCGTGTACTTTACAAGGATCGAAGTTTGGCTTTATTATTTGTCTACGAAGAGTGGATACGAAGGTATTCCAATGGTTGTTTTTTTATAGTCGGTTGCAATGGTGCTCTTCATGAAACAAAAGTTTAAGCAAACATCTACTACAAGGCTTCTATTTCAATTTTTTTGAATGAATTAATCATGACCGTTGCTTCTTTTATATGATACTAATCACAAAACTTAATCCTATTTGAATTAAAAGAGATAATTATATTATCTCATCTATATAAGGAGGGATAAATTCATCTCTCTATATACACATGACATATCATATTAAAGAAAGATCTTCGTGAAAGTTTCTTGCGTGTGATTACATAAATCTATGTCTTCGTAGACAAGTAGGAAGTGATTGTACGACTTCTCAAAGGACATGAAGGAGTTTGATCATGTACTTCGAGAAAATCGAAGTTTGATTTTATTATTTGTCTACGACGAGTAGACATGAAGGTGTTCTAATGGTAATTTTTTTTGTCGTTGGTTGTAAATGCATGCATTACAATTTTTTCTCGTTGGTACCTAAAAGCAGTCCAAATATAACTTTGAAGACCAAATAACGTTTTAAGCATTACTAGTATTTGATAACACCTTAACGAAGTATGTGATAGTCTTCTATATGTAAGGGTTTTCTCCCAGGCCAATGGTCATGTCATGTGATCACCGGCCATTGGGCATGTCATGTGTAGATTAGCCATTTATCTAAATTATTCCATATGTGTTATTAAATATGATCACGTGACTCATGGCCGACGTCATGACACGTGATTGACGCCTCCTGTCCTTGCCATGATCACGAACTCAGATAAGCATGGAAATAAGAAAAAAAAAGGTGTGTATGGTCATGTCATGTGATCACCGGCCAATGGTTTCTCCCCAGGCGCTTACTTGTCTAACGAGGCGACCACAATAATTGCACCGAGACTTGGAATATAATATTGCCACATGAGTGAAACGTTCCACGCTTCTACGTACACGAAAGCATGCTGTGTGATCTAAAGACAACCTGTTGTTCGTTGCAAGAGGTTGAGAAGAAACAGCAAGATAAAAAAACTGATGGTACGTTATAAGATCTAAAACGTGGCGTAACATAACTTAATGCTGATTGTAATTTTGAGTATTCCAATGGTTGTTCATGTGTACGTAAGTATTGGTGAAACAGTAGTAAGATTATGAGTGTTTAAATTGAAAAAAAAAAGTGTTCTAATTTAAATGTAGGATTATAGTCATGATTTTGGTATAAAAAATGTAGTAAAAGATAATTTCTCTTGTATTCAATCTTAAGTTAAGATTCTTAAATAGAGTCTTTTTCTATAATTAATTATGTATTAATTTACGTACATAATTTGTCGTAATTTTGATTAATATTTGATTTTAAAATAATCTATCTTCTTAGAATCGTAGACAAACGATGCCTTAGTATATTGACTTGGTCTCATGACTGTCTACCAGTACTTTGGATCAATGCCATTTGGATTGTAACAAAAGAAAGCAGCAACAATTAATTGTCCATGAAGTATCTAGTATTTTTGTCTGTCATGTGGTGAAACAAAGTGGAGTCGCTCATTACTGTTTACGATGTTTTCTTTCCAGAAAATGACTTTCTTGCACTTCTTATATATATTGCTATGAAAGCAATAAGAAACAAAATTGATGATATGATCATTGAATCGATGCTAACTCAAGTGGTCTTCACCAAACAAGAAATAGAAAAACAAAAATTGGTAGAAGGTACTTCTCTGGCTATTATTTTTTGTAATTAGCTAGATTGGGATATATGCAACGCACAAACATAAGATTTGTATCTAGGTCACACTATTATAATTCACCAAACACGTACGTACCTATATGCTATTCCATGAAATAGATGCAAACGCCACTAACCTTGACTAATGTTGACATCATCAGGGGTGATACGAACGTTTGAAGTTCCAGTAATGACAGAAATTGTGAGTGAGGAACAGTGAAGAAGAAGTTGAAGAAGAAAGAAGAAGTGGAAAGTATTGTTCCAATACACTTGTAGTTCTTCTTATACATCATTAGCTATCAATAAGAAGTTGCCACATCACAAGAGCTATAATAATCTTATAATAGCCTTAACAGCAATAACAAAAAATGCAACCAATCACACTAACTAATTTACTTCATTAACCACTCTAAACATCCCTCCTAAAACATTAGGCAGCATCGAAACCTGCAGTTAGCTTCTGAACTTGAGAAATTAGGTTCGTGACAAGGCCTTTGTGAGAAAATTTGCAATTTGCCCCTTGGTGGGGATGAAGTGAATATGGAAATCTTTCTTTGAGACTTTATTTTCAATAAAATGGAAGTCGATCTCCACAATGGAAAATTGGATTTGCTATTAGGTAAAAAGCCCCAAGATTATCACAATAGAGTTTGGGAGCTTGAGACAGAAAAACTCCAAGCTCAGCACACAAACATTGACGCCATGTAAGCTCTGTTGTAGCATAATTAGCCAAAGCCCTAAACTCTAATTCTATGGATGATCTTGCCATTATGGTTTGCTTCTGAGAGAACAAGATACAGGATTCTTGCCAAAAAATATTACAAAGCTAGTGGTTGACTTCCTATCATCAGGCAACTTGCCCAATTAGCATCTAAGTATGTTGTAAAGTTGAATGAGGATTGTTTATCAAAGAACAACCCATAGTGAAGCACTTTTTTAAGAGCAAGCCAGTGTAAAGTTGATGGTGAATGCATAACATAGCAAAGCTTGTTAACACAAAAAAGAACATCAAGTCTAGTTAGAGAAAGACACTATAACAAGGAGTAGCAACAAGCTTAGCTCAGGTAGTGTAGGATCTTCAAATGGGTTAGAATGCAGCTTAGAAATAATAGTATTGGACAGCAATAGGCTTAGCTCTAGTCATCTTTGTTTTTGTAAACAAATCAAGAATATACTTCTATTGTGACAAGTACAATCCATTTGGAGTTCTGATTATTTCAATGTCAAGAAAATAAGATGGGAACCCCAGGTGCTTAGCAGGAAAGGCCAATTCAAGAGCACAAAGCAAGTTAGCAACACTAGATGAGTTGTTTGAAATAACCAAAATGGCATCCACATATACCAAGAAATACATGCATACTCCTTGTCTTTTGAGAATGAATAAGGAAGCATCTATTTTAGACATTTGAAACCCAAAATCTATAAGAAATTCACTCAACTTGGTAAACCAAGCCCTGGGTGATTGTTTCAGCCCATACAATGACTTCTGCAGCTTGCAGACATGGATTGGTAAGTTAGAATCAACAAAACCAATAGGTTGATTCATGTAAACTTATTTAAAGAGAGATCCATGTCGAAATGGATTCTGAATATCCAACTGGTGCATATTGCGACCATGCTAGTGAGGGACCCTCAAGGCGCAGATGGGGTGCTCAAGGACCGATAGGCCCACGACGAAAGCAGGTTGATCCAAGGGAAGATGCTCCACTCAGAGGAGAAGAAAACATCACAAAAGGATGGATAAGGGATAAAAGAAGAAGTTGCCACCTAGTCTATTCAATTTGGGAGGCAAGGAAAATCAAAGAAAATTAATTGACAAAACAAATCAAGATACACCAACATATCCAAAGAATCCATGCCAATGGATGCGACACTTGAGTCAATGTGAGCCAAAGAAAGGATAAGGACTCCTATTACACATGGAGAAGGTATTAAACACCCTTATACGCCCGACGAATCGGTCTTTCTCGACTTTCTCACTCACATGTGAAGCTATGTAGGCGTTTAATTGTCATTCATGTTTGCCACTTAAGCATGATGATGTGAAGATAAAAGGAGGCAAGTAAAAAGAAGCAAGGTAAAGAAAACATGTTGATCAAAGTAATGGAGAATATAAAGTCAAGAAACCTAATAATGAAGAAATGACATTAAGAAAATCACAAGCAATGGACACCGTCTGGCTAGGCAAAAGTCCCTGGAAAACCCACTTGACTAGGCCACACAGGCCTATCGCGGACCAGGAATAAACACCAGACAATAGACTTTCATTGTCCTAAAAATGTGTTGCAAAAAACAAACTTGGTAGGGGACTCAATCTGCTTGTGTGCTAGACCAGACTATCCGTGTAGCCAGCACGTGGTATCGGCTCGCATTCCATGGTGGGCGCCAGACGGCAAACTTTCATCGTCTTCCCCATGAGACTAGAGTATAAAAAGAAACAATGCAAACATCCAAAACACTAAAACATTCATCCATGATCACCAAAGAGCAAACAATATACATTCAAAATGAATGAGCCACCTCCTTCTCCTTTGTCATGTTCATTGGACTAGACATCCTCCACCGACCATGGTCGGGGCCGGTGGGGTCCTTCAGTGCTCTAGGGCAAGGACCAAGAGGGAGGTACGAGGAGGTTCCAGGAAGTGATGTGTAACACCCCAGTGCTACACAACAGTACAAGAACTACCCAAGTACAGCTAAAAGGATTAAATAACTAAATATAATAAACTATGCTAATCACCTAGACTTGTGTGTGGCAAACATGGCTCGAAAAGATGCACCAGATTAGAACTGCTCCTACACCTTAGCACCTGAAACAGGGGACAAGAAAACACACGCGTGAGTGATAGGAATGTCACCCAGTACGTGTCCTAAAAACAGCGCTAAAGCCAAAGAAAACCATTGCTTAACGACAAATCATTTCCAAAACCACATGTTTAATCAGAAAACATGAAAAACAATGGTATTTCAAACTTTCTTTTCTTTTCTTTCAAAACCTCATGCTCTTTCATAAACCTTTATTCTCAACA
>JAMKQA010078914.1:0-10631 GCA_024699735.1 Posidonia australis
ATGGGCTCAATCAGGGTTTAATGGGCCTAAGTGGGCCTTCATGGGCCCAATTGGGTTTCCATGAATTAAATGGCCTAGGTTAAGGGGTTTGAGCTCAACCACCAGACCCATCCTGCAAAATTGGTAAAATTGGGGTGTCTACACTAGTATAGGCGACTAGTCAGAAGATCTTGGATTCAGCACACACAATGAATCAATGGTTGAATGGCAAGAAATCTATCACATTAGCTAGTCTCCTGTGAAATAATGACCAAATCAATCCTATAATATCATATTCGTAATTGAAAGATATTTTAGATTAATTTCCAAATTCAAAATCCACTTAAAATGTTAAGTAAATTGGATTTGAAAATTAAATATTTAATAATTATGAGAAATCATAAATTTAAATCAAGGATAAATCTAATTTAGTTTAGATTCGTAACTATCTTGATTTTTTGGATTTTATCTTTATTTTCTTGGTATTATCTTCAATTAAATTTATGCTATAACATTAAAAAGTGATAACTTATCATAAAAGCTCTTTTTTGGTAAAATAAAGATAAGTAGCCTTAATTATCAAGTCATCTGAATTATAATAATTTTCTAGCTTTATTTAGCATTTATAATGATTTATATGATATACATAGATATTTACATGTTTGAAAATTATAAAAATATAATAATTATGGGAAAAATCATAATAACATTTATAAGTATCTGAAATATTATATTAAAGCCAAATATGACAAATTATCTAGAGAGAGAAGTTCAGGATTCTCATTCCTTGTACATGCAACGACGAGACTCGTAGCCTATCAACGTGGCAATTAGTCTTGTCGCCTTTCAATGTGGCAACTAGTCTTGTCGCCTCAAGGTGGCTACTAGTCTTGTCGCCTCCTAAGATGGCAACTTGTTGATCGTTTTTGCATTTTTCCCCCTATCTTTTAGTTTAATCCACAGAGATTCTTAAAAGTCCGAAAATACTTCAGAAATCTCATGAAATAACAAAAGCATTTTCTTTAAGATTAAAATACTCAAGGGACTTGAACCTACCACTAGTTCGAGCGGTTTAGCTCTACCATAGCTAATGACCTTTAATTAAGTAAAATCATAAATGGTTTTAGAGAAGTTATAAAAAGTTTGGAAAATATACTATAGGTCCTTTAGCCATGTGATCTGGGACACCTCAAAGGGTCCTATCGTAGATGAACTCTCAGAAATGTGAAAATGGGATATCTACAGATGCCCCTCCTTGGAGTTGATCTTTGGAACAAGATTAGCTCCAAGGTAAGAATGATATCCCCATTAAACATTTCCTGAAATAGGAAGCTCACTCACAAACGATCCACCACAGATTCCAAAATGTCTACACCTATTGGTTTCGGGACATGATAGCATAGTCAAAAGGTGAGTAGATGAATTGACTCGATTTCAAGACATGGTCACACAACCGAGTGGTTCATTAAACTAAGAGATGCCGTCATATTGAAGCTCAAGCATAGAGGGGTCAAGCCGGTTTTGAAGCTATGTGTCGCAACTGGTGTCGAGACCTGTCACCATGTAGAGTAACAATTCATCGGGGTAGAAACTAGGATGACCATAGGGAAATTACCAAATCACTGGTCGAAAAGAAAAGATAATTAAAAGATGCCATCATATTGAAAGCTCAGGCATGTCGGTGTCAAGCTGATTTCAGAGCCATGTGTTGTAGTGGGTGTCGAGACTTGTCAACCATGTAGAGTGACACTTCAATGGGGAAAAACTAGGGTAAATAAAGAGATAATTGTTGTGGCTCCATGTTTGAGAGCTTGCTCGGATTGGAATAGAAGAAGATAGATTTGATTTGATTGGGCTTTGGGAGGATCACAGGTACTAACGGTTTCTAACACTCTTGAAGAACATTGCTCCATTAACTCTCCACTTCTAATGCATGAAAACTAAATGCATGGATGCATGATTCAAGCAACCAAAATATACAAAATGCAGGGTCAATCATTCAATGCAATAAATGGTCCATATGGTAGGTTAGGTTGGCGAGGTACGGGTGGTCCCTAACCATATAGAGATATGCAAAATGCATGGATGCAATTCATTGTGGTCAAGTGTTTTCTATCTTCGAGCATGACTGGTACTCTCAGGAAAGAACCGTCGTCCCACAACTCGACTTGATAAGTAAAGAAATTCTATGAATAAAGAATCGGATGAGGGAGTGAACCCTTCCTTTGCCAAACCAGGGTTTTGCCTCTTAGTCAGAGTAGTATATCTATGTACATGGTTGGGACTCCAAAGGTGGGAGTCCGTTCTCGACGGGACTTTGTGTAATGCCACGGTGGGACTTGATGCAGCCTCACAATGTGGCTTGATGTACTAACACATGATGGGGGATTATACTTGAACACTTAATAAACATGTTAGTAATCAAAATGGTGTACCTTTCCCTACCTTGAAGGATTGGCTAAGTTGCCTAGGAAAAGTACTATAATGCTATCCTTTTACTCCCTATGTTTGAAATTAGGTAGAGCGAGTTAGTCTTGGCCTCTATTGGTAGATGGAAAATTGAAGTCCAGTGGATGCCAATTGTGAGTCATCCATGGATGCTTTAAGGTCATTGTGGGGCAATGTCTTTGTGGAGAAACGCACCCAAGCCATGGAGGCACGCTTGAGTATGACATTCAACTCCAAAATCGAGTGAGTTGATGGTTGCATCACCTACCAGACTAGTTCTAGTTTCCTTACTATGTTTTCACTTGTAGGTAAGGTGGATGGCACTACTTATTATATTTTTTGGCTTTTCTTGGTTTTTTGACTTCTTTTTTTTGGATTTTTGAATTTTCTAATTTTTTTGGATTTTTGAATTTTCTATTTTTTTATTATTGATGATTAATGATGAGTGCAGTCATAGCCCTCTCTCCTATGCATTTAGCATTACTACCCTGTATTATCCAAGGAGAGAGAGTTGTCCCTTTTCACTAAGCCATGGCCTTTTGAGGACTTAGGACTTCGTATTAGCTTTAGTTGATCATTATCTCCCTTATTTACTTGGTCCCTGAGCTTCTAAGGCTTTCGATCCCTTGCTTATTTGTGTGGAAGAGTGGGGGAGACTTAAGGTTCAATAGGCCTTCGACGTCGGTTATAGCCTTTGTACCGCTCGCTAGTTGTTGGCCCTAATGTGCCTATAGCTTACCTAGGGATTTTGGCTTTTATTTTTCTTTTTCTACTTTTTTTCTTTTGGGGGTTCCCCTCTTAGGTTATTTTTTCTATAGATGACCGCTCATCACTGCCTTCTTGGACTTATGCTATGACGGCACATCTACTTGTTCATCAGTTGTTTCACTCCATTTTGAGTACCCACCTATCACTGTCTTCTCAGACTTATGCTATGACAGTGCACCCAACTTTTACGTGCACTCCCCTCTTTTGGGTGCTTTCTAAGTTGTTTGGTTTTTTTGATGCACTCTTCCATCATAGCCTTCTTGAACTTATGCTAGGAGGCCATGCTGCACAATGCAAGCGGCTTTTATGATATGCCTAGGTTCTAAGCCTACTTTGCTCTTATCTCCCCGTGTAAGGTGTTTGTGAAGATAGAACCGAGGTTAAGGTTACCCTAGTTGCTCAGTTTCTTTTCTATGCAGAAGATACCTTTCTTCCTTAGCTGGTACTAGGTCTTGAGTCTTCTTTAGGCTTTTAACATGTTTATTGAAGGGTGAACTTCTAGAGTGCATGTAACTTCCACAGATCTGAAGGTATTTTCATGTCATCCTACCCATTGCGTGAACCTTCCCTAGGTGTTACAGTCTCTACTTAAGGAAAACCCTGGATAATATGGTCTAAGTGGTTGGGATGTGCTCAACATTCATCAATCATTATCATCATTGTCTACTATTATCAAATCTAGCCTAACATTCAAAGAAAGCATAAATGACAAAAGAAGAAATAAATGTCTTATTTACATATTTTTGAAATGAATGAAATGACCTTGCCCTTAGTCGGGCTCGGTCGAGTCTCTTATTGCCCTTACCAAATGGCAAGCCTTACCAATGGGGTAGCTCTACGAGCCTGCCCCTGTGACATGGAGGGTTGAAATGATAGTGGTGCATCTGTTGGTTTTTCTTTCGGTTTGCACCTTGTCTTTGCTTTCTCAGGGTCACTATCAAACTTGTCTTTGCTTGCTCCTTGCAACGTGCCCCTAGTAGCTTTGTCTCTCTGTGAGGATTCTGTCAGGTTTCTGTCTGTATCTGGGGTGCATCCATGGATGTTTCCCTGGCTAACATGCTCGTCTACGCTCTTGGTGGGCTTGCTCCCCTCTGTAGGATCTAGTGGCTTTGGCAGAGGCTCTTCTCTGGTGGGAACTGCTTGTTGGTGCTGGTAGAGAGTGTTCAATGCACGAGCTGCTTGTAGTGAGTTGAGCTACTGGTAAAGAATATCAATGGCAACTTTTGTGTTATACTAGTCTTGATCAGCATATTCAACATAGACGGGTAATAGCTCTGTTCTAGCAAGCTCCTCTTGCATTGGAGGTGGCCCTTGGTAGATGTAGGCCACCATACCTTCGGTCAATATCCCTTGGATCTATTGGCTATCCCAAGCATTGTCGTCCTGGTCATCATACTCATCATAGATGGGCATGTCTACCCAGGGTTCGTTGGATGCATCGAGGCCCCCTTCTTCTTCAATTGGTGGTTCTCGATCTAGATCTGCCTGTGTGCCTTCGATAATCACCAACTCTAGGGTAGTCAACTCATCGTCCTCGTCCTCCATCTGGAATACCGGATGGTTGGGCAACAGATCTCCACTCTCCACCAGCATTCTAAAAGCGTGGTTGAGTGGCGTTGGGAGTGGCTAATGGCCTTGCCCCTCCAACTACATGGTAGCTTTGTGGTGGAGGGACGGCATGGTAGTCCTCCTTCCTTTGTTGTTGCCCCTGTTGGGCGTAGTCTTGGTGAGTGGGAGGCTGTTGGTATTGGGGTTGCTGCTGCTATTGTTGTTGGGGCTACCATTCGATTAGTTGTTGTGGCGTTTGATACTGGCATTGCCCCTGTTGCTGTGGTTGGACAAGCTGATTTGGATGTTCCATTAGTTGCATTGGATGCCTCTATTGTTGAACTAACTGTCCCTTCTGTCCTTGATGAATGGAGACTTGGGCCATGTCACCTGTAATCCCTTCGTATGTGTAGCCTATGGCCTTCTTCTGGCCCCTTCCTTCATACTCTAGGAATGATAGGTTCTCTTTATTGCAGAGGACTCTTGTAGCTCTGTCATACAGTTGGGAGTATGTGTGGAAGTCACCCATTAGTAGGCCCATTTTGAGTGCCCCTTGTAGTGTTTCGGGCGATGACTTAGACTACCTGGCTTTTTGAGATGTGGCATTCCAATCTGGCGAAGGTGGTGAAGTCCTCGTTTGGCCACAAATGGTGGGCTTGTAGTGGATACAGTGAACGTACTGTTGTAGAAATTTTTCCAACACAAGCTTGAAGTCACTAAGGTCATATGTTGTGAGTGTGTTGAACCACCTCAGTGCTTCTCCTTCCAAGCTCTTGAAGAATAGATAGACGGTGAGCCCATTGTCACACTAATAGGGTAGGGCATCCATGATGAAGGTGGCTAGGTGACTTCTCAGATCGCCTGTGCCATCATACTTGGGTGTCTTGGGCAGCTTAAATCCAGGTGACAACATGAAGTGTGGGAACTTTGATGTATCAAAGCCATCCAATGATTTCGATTTGACCCCAACCTCTACTAACGCCACTGAGACCATCTTTTTAATGCCCAAATCAGGAAAGGTTAACTGCCCCTGGCCTTGGTACGCTTGGATTTGATGATATTGCTAGTGCTGAGGGGTACCATACTGAGGAGAGAAAGAGGGTTGAGCCAGTGTGTGATGGGTTGGAGTTACCCCTAGGTAATGTTGTGAGTGGTGGCTCAGTGAGGATTGTATAGCCTGTTGGGCAGAAGGATAGACCAAGGTGATGGGGTATGATGCGATGTATTGCATGGATGGCCCTTGTGTCGGGAAACTTAGGGTAGGATTTGGTGATATAGTGCATGTATTTCCCATAAATAGTGTGGCTATTGGGCCCTGGTGAGAGTTTAGGGAAGAAGGTCCTTGTGCACTTGGGATTTGTGGGCTAGAGGGATTGTGATAGGCTGTGGATTGGTAAGCATGATTGGTTTCCCCTTGGGAGATTTAATAGGAGTTGACTAACAACAATGTACTATGTGACTTGGAGTAGCTCATCCCTCCTCCTCTGCCTTGTGCATATGACTAGCCTCCATATGGGGTATTGGAGAAGAACCCAAGTTGACCCATGGAACTGTTTGGCTAACCTGTAGCCGTTGAGGTGGTTGTAGCTAACAAGTAGAGATGATGTGCTTTAGATGACATGGTGTAGCCTTCTTTGTGGATCCACTCTCAGAAAATTACGAGTACTTGGGAAGAAAGGAGAGATTACAGGCTGTGTATTACCCTAATTCTAGCGTATTACAAGTGTTTAAAGGAAAATGTTTACAGCTTGGTTAACAAAGAATGTAAAGACCAAGGACTATTTCAAAAACTCCTCTAACCTGTTTACAACCAAACCACCCTACAATGAAGTCAAATGTAACATCGTCTGTCTAACGTCACCTATGTGTTCGATGATAGGATGGCGTCACCTCTCAAGTCAGCGACGGACAATGACACTGATCAGACAGGGCGGCTAGGTTGCCTGTGTATCCAACAGTCGAAATCTATCTTGGACAAAAGGCATGTCAAACAAGGCTAATTAATAAGGCAATGTTTCAAATAGAACGTGGATTTTAATTGTTAAGATAGTTAATTAGTGGATTAATAAACCTGCGTTCACTCAGTCTATTTGGGTTCCTATAGTGTGACCATGCTGGTGGAACCCTTGCGCGGCTCTCCTACTACTCAGTGTGTGGAAACACACGAGGAGATCCGATACGATCACGGCGAAGATGGTGAATCTGGAGGAAGAGACTAGACCCGGAAACACCAAGGGAAGACAAAAAGGATAAGGAAAGGAGTCGCCACCTAGTCTTTTAATGGAAAGACGAGGAAAACCAAAAGAACACAAGAAAATCGAGAAGCAAATAAGATGCAGAATGTATGCGTGTGCTCCGTGCCTAATGGACAATGCAAGATGAATGTAGGCCAGAGAAAGGTAAGGATTCTGGTTACGCATGGGGAAGGGGTTAGGCACCCCCATGTGCCCAAGAAAACTTGGTCTTTTTAGGTTTTCCTACTGTCAATGGTTTGCTAAATGTATGCTTGCTTATTCTATATGCTCATGCTAAATCTGATTGAAAACATGCGAAATCAAAGAGACAAGAAATGAAATAAAGGGAAAAAGTTAATCTAATGGACAAATGTAGGCATTGAGAATGCCGCTTTACTATACGCCCTTGGGTGATGAGGAAAATCGTGAAAATCGAGAAATTTTCGAAAAGCGTCTCCAAAATCAACGAAAATTGGGATAAATCCGAGAAAATTAAAAAGGGAAAAATAATCCTCATTTCGGGACAATGTTGGCTTTGACAAGCCTTTTACTGTACGCCCTCGGGCGATGGAAAACCAAAACAAGTCTGTAGACACTCCGATTTTGAAGTCACTTGGCAGCAAGTTCCTCTAGATGATGCTTTGGTTGCGACCACCAAAACCGTAGCCTACATAAGCCCAATCAGACCCACAATAACCCACCTGACCCAATTAAACCTAAAATCCAACAAATCAACCTAAGCCCACTTAATCCAGTCAAAATCCAATAAAACCCTAATTTAACAAATAAAACCCTTAAACCACAAAATCCAATAAAAATCCCATAAAACCCTAATAAAAACCCTAATTAAATAAAATCAGATCAAATCCATTTAAAAATCTAATAAAAAAACTAGTTAGTCAAATAAAAACCCTAATCCAATTAAAACCCACTTAAATCAGCTTAAAGTACAATAAAAGGCCTAATTAATCAAATTCAAAACCCTAATTAAGTGAAAAGGAAATAAAACAATTTAAAATCCATTAAATAAGACAAAAACCCTAATTCAGGATTAATTCCAATTAAATCATTTTGAAATCCAAACAAATAAGTGAAAACCCTAATTAAAGTTGAAATCCATAAAAAATCCAATTAATAAAAAATTTCAAAACCCTAATTAGTCAAAAAAACCCTAAAAATCCTAATTAACCAATTCATAAACCCTAATCGATCCAAAAATCCCTAAATAAACCATAATTAAAACTAAAAACCCTTATTTCAAATCAATTAATTAAATCTTAAATCCAAAATTAATAATCATATTTAAATCACAAAACTATAATTAAAAACTTAAAATTAAAATCCTAAAATCCATAAAAATTCCAAACCCAAAATAAGACAAGAAAACCCAAAATAATTAAACCATAATTAAACCTTAATCAAATTTAATTAAAATCATAAAACCCAAATAAAAAGTCTAAATTAAAATTCTAAACCTTAATTTGAAATATAAAAGTCAAAACCCTAAAAAATCCCTAAAATAATCGTGGAAAATCAAACCTAAACTAATTAAAACCTTAATTAAACCCTAAATCGCAAAATTAAGAAATTAAATTAAACTCCAAAACTCTAAGTAAAACCATAAACTTAAAACCTTAAAAAGCCATAAAAATTCTAAAAACAAAATCAAAACAAACAAAAAAAAAGAAAATCAAAAACAACCGTAGAAGCCCAATAGGCTCAGAAATTTCTTAAACCACAAAACAGAAAAATAACTCCAGCGAGCTCACCGCCGGCGACCCGCAATCTCCGGCGTGATCTCTGGCATGATCTCCGGTGTCCAATCCCTGCATCTCTGGCTTGCTATCCTCCATCCTCATGATCTCCGGGCTTTCTACTTCTAGGGGCGCCCTTGATCCAATGGCGCTCAGCCCTTGCGAGCGAGATGGACGGCGTAGAGAGGGGCTCTACCGGAGCTCAAAAAGGCTCGCCGCCGTCAAGCAAAAAAAAATCCCTCTTTTGACCTACCACCCAAGTCTCACCCAGAATAGGAGAATCCTTTGCCCATCCAGCGAGCCCAAGCTACCCTCGGACCCCAGAGCCCGAGCAACCACGAGAGCCACTAGCCTATTCCCGCAACTAGAGCCAACCGGAGGAGGAACATCGTCCAGCCACCAGGGAGGACATCCTGCACTCAGGTAACTCACTCTCCCATCCTTTTCAATTCTGATCGTGCCCTTTAGGGCCCTCCGGGCCCCTGGCTCGCACCCCGGCGCGGTAGGCCATCTATGGCCCCCGTCTTCTTCGGTTCCAGCGGTGGGTTCACCACCACCGGAGGACCTCAGGCCGTTTGGCCATGGTAGGGTCCCAGGCGGACCTTCCCTCCTATTCCCCTCTCTACTCCTCTCCACTCCTCTCCCTCTGTGCCCCCATTCCTGGAGAGAATCGACGGAACGACACCGACGCAGTATCCCCCTGTCACCACCGACCAGCGCCGACGGAGCGTCGTGGCAGCTCCCCGAGCACTGCCGCAGCCCTCGCTTGAGTCCCTGAGCCTCCGGAAGCATCCCCGAGGACCTCTAAGCACCCTCGCAGCTGCCGCTCGAGCACCCCGCCGTCGTAATGCCCCGCCGACATTACCCGCAACCCATCTCCAGCGACAAGATGGGGAGAACACCACGCCCTTTCCAAACATGCCCCGCGCCTCCAAAACACTCCCTGAAGCCCTCCGGAGCATCCCCAATCGCTGCCACATCCAGCCACAGCCTCCGATGCCCCACGATGTCCCAGCCATCACCGCCGACCTCCTCACCGGAGCTCGAGGTAGGGGGGACGTTCTAGACCTCCCCAAGCCTCGCCGTGGCCTCCCGGAACCTCGTCGTGCCGCCACGATGGTCCCCTGCTCTTCCCGCAGCCTTTTGAGCCCTTGTGAAGCCCCTGGAAAGTCGTCGGAAAAGATCACCAGCGGTAGAGTGTCGGCAATCTCCGGCGATCTTCGAATGGGCCATTTATGGCCCATTCACATTAGTTTTTTAATTTTTGCAATTTGATAATTTATTTGTTACAATTCAGTCCTTTTTTATTGCATGTGGGTCCAGACATTTGCATTTTAGTCCATATAGTTTTAAAATAGTTTTTATTCTTTATTTTATCTATTAATTTTGCATTTAGCCCCTGAAGAGTTCATCTTTTAATTGTTAACATATTGATGCATGTTTTTATTACTTTTAAGTCCAAAAAATTGACATTTAAGTTCCTGAGGTTTCTGAAACAAGTTTTTCCATGTGAAAATTGCACTATGACCCCTGAATGTTTTCGAAATCGCACTGGTGATCAATAAAATCATGTTTTTATCACATTTAGGTGTTGGAATTTTACATTTAGGTCCTTGAAGTTTTCTGAAACACTTTTTCTCTTGGAAAATTGCAATATGAACCCTAAATTCTTCAAAAATCATACTATGCATCATAAAAATTGAAGTTTCTTCACAATTTGGTCCTGAAAATTTACATTTAATCCCTAGAACTTTTAAAAATGAGTTTTGATTGTGAATTTTGCATTTTAAACCTCAGGAAACTTCATAATTACTCTGACCAACATAAAAGCTTGATTTTTGTTACAACCAGACCCTGAAATTTTGCAGAAAAGCCCATGAATTCACATTAAAGCATTTTT
>JAMKQA010078915.1:0-15270 GCA_024699735.1 Posidonia australis
CGCCTATGAGGTGCGCCTGGTTGGTGCGCCAACTCAGCTCACAGAATTCTCTAATTGGGGCTCTGGCTTGCTAATAGGTTTGGGGCTTGGTTTAAGGGTTGATCACATCCAAAGCAACATAAGGATACTCATCTCTGGGTCACCTGAAAATCGGGGTGTCCACAAGTGGTGGCACTCGAATTCACTGTAAGGTATTGTAATGGACCTGGCTCCATGCCAAACTCCTTAAGGTCCTGCACCTACTTTTTTCTTTTCAATACCATTGTCTTTTCTTTTACTCCCTCATAGACGTGCGGTTTCACTCTAACCTTGACTTGGAGGTAATAAGCGCCTAATCTATTCAAGAGGCCTTTATTGGAAGAGGGTGGGTCAGTCCCTCAAAGGTGTGATTTTATTGAGCGCATACTCCAACTCCTTTCCAAGATACTGTAAGTGTAGAGCTACAACGCATGCCTCTCACTCTTAGGCTGACTTCTATCTTCGCCTTCTGTCTTCTCAATTCTTTTATGCCCTTGCGAATGTATGTTTCCTTTTTTGGCTAACACTCTCAGTTAGCCCTAACATTTTATCTCCCTCTTGGAGGTGCAGGATCCTTGCAGAGTTTGGGCATTTCACCCAACTTTGATGTTCGCTGGCTCCCTTACTAACCTAGTTGTCTAAGTAGTGACAACAGAGGAGGGATAATCCATTCTGACATAGGCAAGCTTTTCCAATTTTCATCATTGGGCAGAATGTTATTGACAAGCAAACTATTATTTTCAATTGTTCTTAATGTTTTTCTGTTTTGTGTTTTTTTTTGCTTTTCTTCTTTTTCAACTTTTGTGCTTTTTCTATTCCTTTTTGGTGTTTTGATATATGGTGATGCAAAAAGAAAAACAAAGGAAGCAAAGGAACAAAGATACAACTCCAGTCCTTGTTGTTGCTGTTTGTCGATGCCATTGGAGTTCAAAGTAACTCCTAGTAGTGCCACTTGAAACTAGAATCAAGTCATATGTATCCGAAGCTATCAAAACCATTATTGAAACTGAGACTATCACTGTGAATGCTGAATGTACTAGTGACATTAAGACTGTATCTCTGTTGGAGTTGATGTCTGCTGTGACGGCTGTCTCCTACCAGATCCAGAGTATTTTCATGTGCTGGGACAGATCGGTGCATGGCAAACTGGCACACATAGGTTAGACCCCCTGTAGAGGAACAAGAACAAGAGTGGCACATGAGAGTGTTGTCGGACATGACTGAGAAAAGACAAGAGGACAAACTAGGCTAATGAACAAGAACAAGAGCGACATATGTGTATGCCACTAGGCAGAAACTGAGAGAGGACAAACTAGGAAAATGAGGCCCGATGGATTCTCCAGGAAAGAATTGAGAGAGAGAATAAACCTCTGAAGTTCCAGTATCCTCGGAGCTTGCAGGCTCAAACAAGGTAAGGTCAGCTATTCTAGGGGTTGCACGTGCACGTGCAGGTGTGGGTGCAGGTGTATGTGTGTGCTGCCTCCTATGAGTTGACGACAATGCCTCCATTGTCAATCAAATCTTGAATGGCATTTTGGATAGCATGACACTTGTTTGTCGAATGTCCACGGGTGCGATGGAACTGGCAGAACAAGTTTGTCTTATACCACTCGGGAAGCGACTCTAGTGGTGGGCGAATCTTTGGTAGCCACAGGAATGGCGCAACTTTAGGAAAGATGTCGCTCAACAAATCCCCGAGTGGGGTGAAGTCTCTTTCCTTACGGTGAGGCTGCCTTTGCCGTTGTTGTTGCCCTTGTTGTACTAACGCAGCGAGATGCATAGGTTCAACTGTGGTATGTGGGTGTGTAATGTATGTTGACCTAGATGCTAGTGAGGATAACGACATGGATGTGGGTGCTGCATCTCACGTGTCAGCAACAATAGTCCCACTGGCGATCAAAGTTTGAATGACATCCCGTAGAGTGTAGCATTTATCAATCGAATGCCCTAGGGCTTGATGATAATCGTAGTATACACTCGCATCGTACCAAGGAGGGAGTTGAGTTGGTGGGGGATGCAGATCCAAGAGTCTTAGAAGCGACACAATACGAGGAAAAACAATGCTCAGCGACTCGCCCAGTGGAGTGTAGTCGCTTTAAATGCGACGGCCTCGTTTCTCTTTAGGTTGCTGTCCTTGTTGAGTTGATGTGATGTGATGCACCAGCTTGATAGTGGAAGGTGTGTGCCTAGTGTGCATTGATGACCTACGTGTTGGGACCTGATCCCGATGCTAAGGTGGGTTTTGAGTATACTGTGTTGTGTGTGGTGTTGAGCGCGAGAGCAACAGTAGCGGCACCGATACAGCTTTGGGCGATAAACTCGAGAAATGTTGTACTCTCACACAAATAATGGGTTGATTCTTAAGTGACTGTGATGCATACTGTGACCCATGCAGTTGTGGTGCAGGAGGCCGAGATAACGTCCCCATCACCGAAGTGATGTGATGCTGGGGCGATGGTATGGGCAATAGTGTAGTGGGGTGAGCCTGCAATACTATATTGGTCTGCACTGGAACCTCAAAAGCCGAAAGAAGAGGACTCTCAACAGTATTAAGAGCTAGGGCCATGCGCTCGAACCCTCGGGCCAAAGCTCGAGAAGGCAAGAGCGGAATAGGAATGGCCTCTAAAACAAATGAAACCGTAGCTGGTTGAACTCCTGAAACAAGAGGGCCCAAGGGATAAGGTGCAGTTGGCAGAAATTTTGGAACCCGTGTGGTAGTCACCGCAATCGACTCGATGACGAGCCCTAGACCAGCTTGTGTCTACCACTATCCCGGAAAGAGGAGATAGGGATTCTCTATGATTCCCAAATTAGGACGCATAGAGGGAAGAAGAAGTAGTCAAAGTGAGAGGAGGACTTGAATGTGGGTCCCCCTTCAAAACAATAACCAGAGGCTTGCAGGTCTACAGGGCCATAACTAATCACAAGCGAAATGAATGGAGCTGCGGAAGAAGACAAATGCACGAACTCTAAGACGAACTATCGTCAAAAGTGACCAATAGCTCAGGAATGGCAAAAGAAAACAACCATGGGAGGCCGCCCGCATTGGAGACACCCGAGCTCCTAGCTGAGGACCTCACAACATGCTACTTGAGAAAACAGGCAAGAGAAACAGGTATTAGAACCTGAACAACGTCGCAAAGACAAATGCAAGTTATTAAAGTGGTATGCAATGACACATAATGCAGATGAATGTCCTAAGTGCACTCTCTCACCATGCATGTCCCATATGGGGTTGACCACACAGGATGCACTCATGGGTTCTAAGTTTTGACTCTGGTCATAAAAGTAAGGTTCCTGTTCTAAATCCTAGCTGAAGCATAGGCAGTGAACGGGTGGTGCGTTGCTGGCCTCATCTCCTGCAGTAGCATGGCGTTGTATCCTCTACTAACACCGACATGACCGCAGACAAGGGGAGACAAACTAACAACAAGCCCTACGCCAAAGCTATAGAATGGGCTACCAGATTGTCCTTCGCAAACTGTAGGTGGACTCAGAGGAGAAGATGCATGCTTTCTAAAATGATCATTCAAGCAATATGCTTTTGTGTCTTTTACTTACGTTTTATTAAATCATGGGGGATTGTGAGCATTTGTCTCTAATTATGCCTTATTATTTGTTTGACTGAGTTTGTGTATTTTATTTTAACCAGGATGGGAGGCAAACATGTTTCTACTCTCTTAATCATGACAAATACAAAAAAGGGAAGAAAACGCAGAATCATAACATCCAAACGCTCAATCAATCAAGCAAAAGGCATGAATATAGCATGTGCTAGTGTAGTGCTCACAAGTAGTGAATACAAGCAAGTATCGCAACAAAAAGGCATGAATTAGGTCATGTGCATGTGCATGTGCGGTGGCATAGCAATGGTGTAAAAAGGCACAAAAAGGCAAGTTCAGTCAAATATGTACAAGCAAACAGAACAAGCAAACAAACATGAAGTATAGATCAATGTTAAGCAAGCAAGAAAACCAAAACGAAAGCTAGAATCTGGTTATCCCTAGCAGAGTCATCAGTTCCTGTGACCATGTTAGTAGAACCCTGCATAGCTCTCCTACGGTGCATGGAAGCACACGAGAAGTCTCGATACGATCACGATAAAGATGGTGAATCTGGAGAAGAAGACTAGGCTCGGAAACACCAAGGAAAGATAAGAAAGGATAAGGAATGGAGTCACCACCTAGTCTTTTAATGGAAAGATGAGAAAAACCAAACACAAAGGAAAAAACCAAAAGAAACCAAGGCGAAGAAAACATATGCATGCTCCGTGCCTAATGGATGTAGTACACAAATCAATGCGGGCAAGAGAAAGGATAAGGATTCTTGTTATGCATGGGGAAGAGGTTAAGCACTCCCAACGCCCGAAGAACTCAGTCTTTCTAGATTTCCTACTTACCAATGGTCAATTGTTTGTATGCTTACCTATTCTGAGTGCACATGCCTAATATGACTGGAAAACATGCCAAATCATAGAAATGTAGAAGAAAAAAAGAAAATTGATAAACCGAGGGACAATGTAGGCAATGAAAAAATCGTGAAAATCAAGAATATTTGGAAAGCACTATGGAAATCAGTGGAAACTTGAAGAAATCCGAGAAAATCAAATTAGAGAAAATAATCCTCATTCAAGTCAATGTCAGCATTATCAACCCTGTTAATGTACACCCTCGGGCGATGAAAAGCCAAATCAAATTAAAATCGTAAAAATTGGAAGAAATTTGAGAAATAATGTAAAAATCGAGTTTGAAACAAGTCAGAAGTGTGTGCATGATGCAAGAAAAAAAATACAGGAGAAAATATGCATGAAAAGGGGGAACAAAATGCATGTGTGAATGAAAAGTGTAAATTCCAGGGACTTTTGTGTAAAATTCACAAATTCTAAATGAAAACTGAAACTCTGAGGCTAAACCATCAAAAATACATAGGAAAACACATTTTATGTAATTCTGAAGAAATCTGAGGTCAAATGTGCAAAACTGTGCATTTTTGGTCAAAATGAGGATTCCTAGGGTTCAACATGTACTTTTGCTAGTAAAGCCTGCATTTAATGCAATTCTGAAGAAATTTAGTGTTAAATGTGCAAGAAAATGGCCTTAAGTTTGAAATCTAGGAAGTTCAGGGACTACTATGCAATTTCTCCCTAGAAAATATGCATTTTGTGTGAAATTAGTGAAATTTAGGGGCTAAAATGCAATTCTTTAACACATCCGAGCAAATATTTGAATATCCAAAGTTTAATTTGCAATTTTGACAAAAAAGCATGCATTCAAAACTTTTTCAGTAAAGCTTAGGATTTTTTATGCAATATTTTGGACTTAAAATGTATGAAAAGTAACCCTAGGGGTTTTTATCAAAATTTCAAGCCTAGAAAACATTAACAAGAAGGTACAGGGGTCACATTGCAATATTTCAAAGCAAACATTATTAAAATGATTAAACATTCTATGTAGGGGCCTAAATATTTCGATGACTGGAATCCTCCTCCTGTCCCCTCACCGTCGATGCATCCCTGACGACGGCGTCGTGGAAGGGGGAGGCTCTGGAGGCCACGGCACAGCAGTTTGAGGCTCTTGGAGGTTTGATGGTGATGAGTGGAATGTTTCTCTTCTTCCAGAAGCAAGAAAGGCGACACTCTTCGTTCCTCAGATCTCGCTCGCCGTCGACCCGATCCACTCCGGTGAGCTCGACTGTTGGGATGATCCAGTGCATGAAATGTGGCTCTGATTGCTCTGGAGCGCTGGGGGCGTGTCGTGGAAGGTTCTTGGAGGCTTGGAAAGGCGCGACAGCGCTAGAGGCGCTCGATCCAACTCTTTTGCCAATCGTCTTCTTCGACGACGGTGACGATCCACGATTCTGGCGACTGACTACTGGAGGCTTGGCAAGGGCTTAAAACGACGCACCAAGGGTCAAAGAAGTAAGAGGAAGACCCAAGGAAGAGGATCGAACACCTTGGGGCATGAATCGACCATTGGATTTGTGCCCCCACCTATGTCGCCAATGAATATCTCAGGTGACCCCTGCAACTTTGATTCCAGCCAGGGAATTCCTCTAGCTCTACTGGAATCGATTGGGGAAGGAAGTGGAAGACTTAGGGGATCATTTTGGAAGAGATTGAGGTCAATGGAGGGCATACCTGAGTAGGCAGTGGATTTGGCCACCGGAGCTCATTGGAGATGGTTTGAAATGCAATTTCTTCCCCTCCCCGAGCTTTCTCACTGATCCAGGACCTCTCTGGTTGCTTTGGTTGGGAGAAAATACCATGGTGGCTCTTCTTTTGATTTTCCAAGCTTTTTCACTCCTTTTCCTCCCCTTTTTTCTTTCTTGCAAATGAGGGGTATTTATAGACTTGTAAATGGCTAGGGTTGTTAGAGTAGTTGGTTATGGTTAGTTAGAGGTTGTTGGAGGTTGTTAATGATAAAGTAGGAAGTGATTAGGGTTTGTTTAGGTGGGTAGAGGTTGTTATAGGTTGTTATGATGAAGGTGAGAATTGGTTAAGTTTGTTTGAGTGGTTAGAAGTTGTTATTGTGAAGGTGGGAATTGATTATGTTGTTAGGGTTTGAAATTAGGATTTAAGGTTTGGTTTAAGGTTTGATTTAGGGTTTAAGGTTTGGTTTAGGGCTTGAAATTAGGGTTTAGGGTTTGATTAGTTTTAGATTTTGGATTTGATCTAGGTTGGCTTTAGGGCTTTTGGGTTTTGAATTAGGTTTTTTGATTGTCTTTGGAATTTGATTTTGGTTAGTTTTAGGGTTTAATGGTTTTGAATTAGGGTTTTGGATTGTCTTTGGATTTTGATTTTGGTTAGTTTTAGGGTTTAATGGTTTTGAATTAGGGTTTTGGATTGTCTTAGGATTTTGAATTTGGTTTAAATGGATTTTAGGATTTTGAGTTAACTTTAGTGTTTTGAGTTAGTTTTAGGGTTTAATGCTGGGGTTTAGTGCTAGGGTAAGGGTTTTGAATTTGATTTAAGAGGATTTTAGGAGTATGAGAATATTTTTGGGTTTTGAGATAGTTTTAGGGTTTAGGGTTTGAGGTAGGTTTTAGGGTTTAGTGATGGGATTTAGATCTAGGATTAAGGTTTGCAAGCATATAGGGTGTCTACAGTATGCATTCATTTTTTTTTGTATCAATGTTGCTTGCATCCATGTGGCCTTGCATTTTGGCACATGCTTAATTAACCCCCATTCAGCACGCAATTATAGGCAAGTAGTCATCGTCAACGTCATATGCATAGATCTTAGTCTAGTGATGATAACCAGAATAGGCTTGCCTGTGTTTGGAATGCATAACACCTCCTCAAGTAGATACCATCTAGGTAACCTAGAGAGTGAGGGAGCCAACTTTCATTGTGAATTGGGCAAAGTATTCAAGCCGCTCGAGGAACTTACACCTCTAGAAGACGATAAAATGTTAAGGGTGAGAATGAGAGCATGAGATAAGTACAAATATATTTATGAAAGGGCATAAAAAATTAGATGACAAAAGTCGTAGATACAAGTCTACCCTAAAGAGAGAGGCATGTCAGGTAGTGTTATCCCTACAACTTATCTTGGAGAGGAGTCGAAGTGAATACCTGGAAAACATATTCCTGAAGGGCCCAGCCAACCCTTTAAACAACAGCAGCTCTCCACTAATAGACCAGGTACCTATTACCTCCAAGCTAGGGATAGGATAAACCCACACCCCTCTGAAAGGGAAAAGAATAAAGAAAATAAAATAAAAAAGCAAGAGTATGGTCCTGTGGGATTTGGAGTAGAGCCCAAGACACAATATTGCCTTTCCAGAGAGCCACCTAAAATCTAAGAGTTTGGATAATGTCTTGTAAGGATTGGAGCTACCATTCCCTTAAATACATGGCGATGAGCATTCCAATACTGAGGGTGCTAATAAGATCCTACCAATCATTCAACATGCATACATTTTCTCCATGAGCATTATTTTGAAGTGTCGCAAAGTCTAGTCATGTCCTTTTAGGTAGGGGCATGTTAGCTGTTTTTAGCTTAAAAGGATCAGAAGGACATTGCCTAAACCAAGGGCATGTAAGCCGCTCTTATTGGTTAAGGCCATTAATGTCAAACCAGGGGCATATCAACTGTCCTATGGAAAGACACATTGAGCCAATACTTGGACCAAGGGCATGTAAGCTGCTCTTATTGGTTGAGGTCATCAATGTCAAATCAGGTGCATGCCAATTGGCCTATGGAAAGATACACACTGAGCCACCAGGGGCATGTCAGTTGCTTTAAATGGTCAAACCCTCCAATGCCTAAACCAAGGGCATGTCAACTGCCTATTGGATACAAAAATAAACAAACTCCTCTCAGAATGTGCCAGACAGGGAAAGGGGATCTTAATAGTCTCTTCAAGTACGCTTGCAAGTAAACAGGATATCCCTGGACAGGAGAATATTCTGAAGCCCTTCAAGAGCAAGTTGACACTCGATCAGCTCTCTCTGACACAAGATGATGGGGGTTTGGTACTCAATCAACTCTCTCTGAGATCGACCCAATAGTATAGGGCAAGGCCACAGTACAAGATGCATTATTGTGACATAATCACAACTTCAAAAGAGTGGAAATACATGATCAAAATTTATTCAAGTTTATTACTAACAGGGTACAAAAGGAAATAAAGAAGAATAGCTACACATCTATGCTACTACGTGCCCTCTTTGAGTTGCTTGCATTAGGGAACAGAGGTGGACCCAAGAAGAACTCACTGATAGGCCAAGTCTCTTGGATCTTGGTCTCGTACTCCGATGTGTATCCACTACCCTTTGCCATGGCAACTCAGTCAGACTGGATGCAGTGTTGAAACAAACAAGACAACTCTATGGTCATGGCCATTGAATTTAGTGGGTAGGACTGGAAACGAGTTGGCATCGAGCTCTGGGTGAAGGAGTCTTGGTAGTATCTGAATTGGCACATCACGTGAATCAGACGATACTCTATTCCTCCAAAGAATCCTGAAAGAATGATCAGCCTCATGTCCCCATCATTAAAGAAAACGGTGAAGGGTTAACCTATGGATGGAAAGATGTGTCAAGTCATTATGTCCTCAGTTAGGCCTTTCAGCATCTCATATGCCACCCTAATAGAAGTGATGGTCCAAGATTGCTTGCTGCGACAATATGTTTCGAAGATAGAGCATTGTGAGCGCAGGATCTCAACTCCCAAATGTGTAGCCAACCAAACCTGGGGCGGATCTGATCACATGAAGTATTCTTTGGTATGTAAAAAGGAAAGTATATGCTAAAAGTATGTGTACATGTACCAAGGCCCCCACCCATAAAAGTGTCGATATCGATGCAGTGAATGATCCAATGCCCGATCTGTCTTTGCCAGAATGACAAGAGCTAGGTTAATCCATTGGCTCACAATGGCAAGGACGATCTCAGCTGCTTCAATGCCAACAGTCATTCTTCCATGTCTGAAAACCAGCTCTCCCAAGGAATGGACGACGAAGCCTTGAAGCCAGAGCTCGTCACCAAGAATTACTCTCTTGTTCACGATTCATCAAAATACTCCAGTCGAAGCATGGGAGATTGCCTGTCTCTACAAACCAGGCATTGCCCATAAACGCCAATGGATATGCTAGTCAGTTGGCATAGCACTGAGGCATAACTGTCTCGTCGCATGAATATGGTAAGCCTTAGAAACTTGGATAAGCTACATATTCAGCGTACCTCCTCTAGTGTTGGAGTGAACTCCACTTGGCCAAAATTGAAGACGTAGAAGGCTAGTTTCCAAAAATGGGCGACGGCACATAACAAATATCGGTTGACTCAAACCTCGACTATTCCCAGAAATTCTGTTGAAATTCCCCAAACTTGGAGTTTGTCCAGATCATCAATGGTTAGTCTAGCGATCCAATTCCGTAGTACATTCGAGCAGTGGACAAGTGTGACCATAGTTGGGAAGCACTAGAAATCCACAAAAGGAATAAAGAAAGAAAGGGGCTACAATCAAATACAAGGAAAAAGAAAGAAAAAAGTAATAAAGCTCACCATATTTCTCTTAAAGAAGATGAAAGTATTTAGCTCAAGAAATCTCTCTCTAATGCAGATGGAGAAATAGTGAAACCCCAAGGTTTAAATTGAGATGGAAGAATCCAAGATAAGGGAGAATATTGTCGTTACCTTGGTAGGTGAGGGAAGAGTTGAAAGGGTAAGGCAAGTAGGTGAGAGGTAGGTGGAAAGTAGGTAACTCATAAAGCTTGCACACCCAACTACCTGAGAATCAAAATGACAGGTGATTAATGCTGCCGCAAGATCCAGACGTAAATTGGCAACGATAGCTGAAAGCGAGTACTGCTAGCGATACTAGCTGACTAAAACAACTGGCGAAAATAACTGGTGAAAATAGTTGATGAAAAGTCCCATAGTGCAGTATTCAGTAAAGTTTGTTTGTAAGGCTCGCCTGGTTGGTGCAAACAGTTTTCACAACCTGCAAAGCAAGTAGTAGAGCATCTAGAGCATACAAACACACAGAGTGAACATGTGAAAATATTTTGCTAGTATTTAAATACAATTTTGTCACACTTTTACAGATGTATCTTTACAAGAACATCAAGTTGGATTACAACAAAATTTCCTAAACAAAAAAAGCAGCTAATCTAATCCACCCAAGAACTATGATCCTCACTGAAGTCAATGATATCATCCCTCCTAGCAGCAGCGACAACAGTGGCAGTTCAAAGGCACTTGCAACTGATTCTTCAGGATATCCTGACAGAAGCAACTCTGACCTGTGACAGCTCAGCAGCAAAAGTAGTAGTGTCTTCTTCTCCTGAGACATCTTGGGGATCGAAGTCCATTGAGAACTCCTCATCGGTGTCGAGGTTAAGGCTCCTCTCAACCCTACTGCCCTGTAGATAAGGAGTTGTTTGTAAAATGCAGGATTATTGAATAAATTGAATTGCTAATTAGTATAAAATACATACCTCAAGTAAGACCTACTAGCGAACCTCTTGCGGTGACAAAGAAAAACAACAATACCACAGCGATTAACTCAATTTGTATAAGGGTTAATTGTTGAATATAAAAGTGAGATTTGTTTACCTCCCGGTGCTTCATTTCCATGTAAAATGCTGCAAAGCAATCCTCGAATCCTTGTCCAAGACAAGAGTCATGTCAGAAAGTGAAGTAAGGCCAGAAACAAAATATTATTGAGAGGAGTTGTTTACTTGAGCCCACTCAGCATCGAACCACATGTCGCACTGGCTCTCCCAGAGGTCAACGTCAAACAGATATTGTTTGCCGACATGGCAAAACCACTCGAGGTAGTCCTCATATGCGACCATTCGAAGGATGTATTTGCCCTGCACAGTTGCCGCCAAAACCCTCAGAAACTTCACCGCTGCATAGGAAACGAGCTTTGAGCCCATGTTAGTAAGAGGAAGAATCGGGGTGTAGAACTCATCCATGAACTGGTGTCGTACTCACCTAGGTAGGTAATACATGGAGTGTTGGTGATAGTAAAATCTGACCTACCAACGAGTCAATTCCCTAACAGAGTTGAGGGATGTCTAGTCGTACCACTCATACCTAGCGGATGTTCAACTGTATTCATAGAATATCAGAGACAAATCTATTTACAGGAATTTATTAAAAATAACAGAAAGAAACAGCAACAGTGAGTTAAACAGAGGAAAGAATGAACTTACATCCTCAACACCCAGCAAATCAAGTAAATACCTGTACGCCTGGTAAGAAAACACGCCAGAAGCTACTCCATGGTCCATCTCACACGAGTAACGTGGAAGAGGCAACATCTCCTGACGAAGATGGTAATAGTAATGCCCCTGAAATACGTGCTCAACTAACCAATACTACAAAAGACAGGAAGCAAGTCAAAATGGGCAATTTACATTTGATAAAATTGAAATAAAATAAAAGATAACTTCCTTACCATCAGAAGAGGATATAATCCAATATAAGAAAGGCGATTCTTCTGGACCACCAAATCTAAACCTTCGATGATGTGAGCATAGCTAACTCCACCCCAATTGTAAAGGTCTAACCAGCTCAAGTATACTATGTACATCAACCAGTCTACATGTACACAGTGGTCGGACGTGTCGCAAAAAATCAAATAGATCAACTCTAGAAGGAAGTGGCGAAGGACGTTGTCTCGAGAGCAGGGTCTGGCCAGAATAAGTGCCACTATCGTAGTCACTGTAAAGTGAAGCTGATAGAAGCCCTTTTGCTAGTAGGCAGGTCTCGTCCATGCAACGTCGGGACCTAGAAGAAATCCTGGGTTGTCTTTCCAGTGATAGGCTCCGCTCCAAAACGCAGCCCAGCCAAAAGAGCCCAGTGCTTCAGTAGGATCCCCAACTCACCAAAAGGAAAGTAAAAAGTATACGTCTCATGCCTATAGCGCCCTGCCAAAGCTCGAAAAAACTGGTAATGGTCGTGCATCGCTGGAATCCACAAAAAGTGGCTGAACGACGACACATGTAAAAGGAAGCCATGAAGGAAGGTGGGAAGCCTACAAAAGTGCTCGTGCATGGGTAGCCAATGGCACTGCATAATGTGGTTGACAACCCCAACCTGTCAAGTCAGAGTCCAAAAAGTTAGGACATCAAAAAGGTGTTGACTAAAGCAAGTAACAAAGGAAACAATTACCCGTAAGGTGGGTTTCTCACTGATATGGTTAGGGTCCAAAAGCCAACCTTGATAGTTGCCAAACTCCTGCACAAAACAGAGAATAAGTTCAGTTCAGTTCAGCTAATCGAAAATGTTGTAGCAACAAGTAATTAAGATAATTGTACCTCCTAAGGGATCTCAGGCTCAACAATACTCCATGAATACTCCATGAATCAGAAGCCCGAGATCATGTACTGGGGGAACGAGGCTGTGAGCTAGTGGCCCAAGACTGCGAGGATGAAACAGAAGGCCTCGACCCGAAAGCCTGAGACAGTGAGCCAAGGAGGACTGACCATGAGCCAGAAACAGACTGAGGCTAAGGAGTAGAAGCAGGTGACCCAGAAATTGAAGACCGTGTCCAGGAACATGGAGCAAGGCTATGGGTAATCGTTCGCGAGTCAAACACTCCTAAAGATTAAGAACCTATAGCTAAGCTTTGTCCCATAGTCTGAGTATGTGGTCCTCCAATCGAACCCAGAGTAATAGTCTGAGAGCTGGAGGCACCCTGGCCTACCTGTGTATCATCTCCACTACCCTCTAAACCAAATTGCTAATAAAAGTCAGAATAGCCAAATAAATATGTAGTGTTAGCCAGAACAAAATGAAGCAGCCACGGATAATAAAATTCAACAAAAATTGGAAGGGAAAGCAAGCACAATCGAAGCTACAAATGGTTTGTCAAAAATTATAGGTGTATCACATACAAGTTATAAAAAGTTCCAAAATTAATCTTTATTGGAAAAATAACAGAAAAGAGTCAGAAAAGCATTGTAGGAATTCATTGCTACAAAGCTAAGCAAGTGAAGAAAAAAAACCAAATATAGGTGCAAGGTGAAGAATAACAGAATACGAGCAATGTAACCACTCAGATTGTGAAGCACATTTGTGGATTCAAAAAGAAAATTGGATATATGGGTGTAATAAGACAGAGCATAGGCACAAGTAGGGATGAAAGTTCAAATTTAGTCATGGTCTTGTAAAATAGCGTTCTGGTTCAAACGAATCATAAATTAAGAACCAAAGTTCAAGGAATTCAAGGCATTTTCGCACTAATTCAAGCCTAACTAGATCAAATCACTCAGGGAACAGGGAGACAGACCATAACAGTATATTCAGGTAGGACATATTCAAAAATATGAATTGCAAAAGAAGCTAGTCACAATAAGCTTGGCATGCGTTTAAATAGATTAGAGTTGCAGGTTTTCTTCCTAATCAATTCAAGCAAGGTTTATTTTTTTCAAAAATAAGGCAGGTATGCACTTGAACAGTGTAAGCATCATGGTTTCTCAAACATGGTGGTTTATCTTAACAAGTAGACTAAAAGGTAAACACGAGTACTTGAACGTCGGTGCACACCCAGTCCGCCCATTCCGCCGTCGATGCCCCCTACATGGCTGTGTACCACCAGTACAGGAGGCCTTCAACTGAGACTGTGCCCCCAGCTCTGGCGAGCCCGACGTGTCCATGGCGAGCCTCCAGCCACCACTGCAGTCCTTTGACACGTGCGTGTCAACAGGACAGTGAGCTTCGGCATCGTCGACCAGACCATCGACAACGACCACCTCGACGGACACGGTTGTTCACCGAGCAAGGGAAAGGAGGATGCAATATAGGGAAAAAACAACAGAAATAGAAAGGAGGAAAAGAGAGGGTGTACCAGTTTGGTTAGGTTCGCCATTTTGTAGCTCTCCACGCAGTCCACGCACTGTCACTTACCACCGTCAGTGAATGCCGTTGCCTTCCGTCGCGCTGAGGCGTCGCCGTGCTCCTCCAATCAAGCTCGCCAGCGGTTCCCTCACCAAGCCCTAGCTGCCCGAACGAGAGGAGGAGGACGAGAGGTGCAGTCGTCGAGTGGAAGAAGGAATGAGGTACGTTACGGAGGAACGGCGCAGGAGATATTTCATTTCAATTGAAATGAAAAACTTACAAACAGGCCCTCCTCCTTTCATGAAAATACACATCGAAAAAATTCACAGGAAAATGAGCCCTGTGGTTTATGCAAACTAAATTGTTGTAGCTCAAGTAGTTCGTGGGGCCTGCCTGAGAAGAATCTCCTAAGATTCACGAAGAAATTCCCTCGAAATTAACTTTGAGGGTTAAAATGTAATTTATCTAGTAAAATTGCAATCAACTCCTCTACATGGCAAATGCACGTTGAAATAATGTTATAAGACGTGAAATTTTCCCACATGACCTCATGAAGTGAGAATTTGCCAAAGAAATTCAACAAATTGGTGAAATTGCAAAAGTTATGCAATAGTTCCATCAGGGCCCTTGACCGTTTCAAGAAATTGCAGAGCAAAAATAAATATTTCATACTGTGACCGTGCCGAACCCGGAGGGAGGGGTGGGGAGGAGACCACAGCCATGCCGAGACGGCAAAGACGCAAGGATAGGATAGAAGAAAAAGAAAAGAGAAAAGGGAGTTGCCACCTAGTCTTTTAAGGGAAAGATGAGGAAAACCACAAAAGGATGAATGCATGGGATGCAAATGGGAAGGCTGGATGTCTGCTAACGAGAGGATGGGTAAGGATTCCTATTACGCACGAGGAAGGTGTTAGGCACCCTCGTACGCCCGAGAAACTCGGTCTTTCTAGTCCAAATGC
>JAMKQA010078916.1:0-12678 GCA_024699735.1 Posidonia australis
CTTATTTATTTGGATTTTTAAGTGATTTGATTTGAATTAAGCTTGAATTTAGGATTTTTGTCCTATTTAATGGATTTTAATTTCTTTTCACTTGATTATGGTTTGAAAATTTGATTAATTAGGGTTTTATTGGATTTTAGGTTGATTTAAGTGGGTTTTAAGTGGATTAGGGTTTTTGTTGGATTTTAAGTGGATTAAGTGTTTCATTTGTTTTTTAGTGGATTTTAATGGGGTAGTGTTTTATTAGGTCAGGTGGGCTAGTATGGATCTGATTGAGACCTATGTGGGCTAGGATTTTGGTGGTCATGACCAGAGCATCAATCGGAGTAGCCTGCTGCCAAATGAGCTCAAAATTGGGGTGTCTACAAATATGTGATTCTTGTCCAATCATTTTTAGTATTATAGTTTGTTTGTCCAACAAAATCATCTCCATAAGAGTTGTATTCATAAGGATCTCTAAGATCATAATTACTCAAAGAGTCATGTGAAACTAAAAAAGATCCTCTTGTATGACTATTCCAAGAGTCTTCATCTAGTTGCTGACCATGAAGACCTCTTCGTCGATACTGAATTTCTGATCAAGTTTCATGATCCTCGTCTTGTGTAGCATGTGTGAAGGCATCCTATTCCATAAATGAGCTAAATGACCTTTGAGTCTCTCTCTATCCATGTAGCTTTTTAGTTGTGTGCAATCATCATTTGTGTCACTATAACCCCCTATATCTAGAGTATTTTCTCGAAATGTCTTGCTAAACTCATATATTCCTCTACATCGATGTCTATTTCACTAGTAGTTTTGGAACATGGTCTACTTTCATCTTTATCTAGAACTAGTTCTCTATTTTCTTCAACGACTGAAGTATAGGATCATCTTTTTCGTTCTCATTATAATTATATGCGAGATCTATTAAGTCCATATTGTTTTTATCTTCTCTCTCTCTAACATGATTTATTCTCAATCGCATTGTAACATTCAGTATTTGTACCAGAGTCTATGTACTTGATAATGAATATCAATGATTTTGCTTTGGAATTTGATTCCCTTGTAATATGGGAATGTGTGCTTGTGTTTGAGTGGTGTTTGTGAATGATTTGTGTGGTTGGAGCACTTGTTTTCTCTCTAGTCTCTTGAAATAAGGGTCTAGCAAATATAGTAGGTGAGAATTGCTGGGAAGAATCAGCGGCGAGCAGCATGAACAGTGACTTGTTAGAAATACAGTAATCACCGCCTACCACCCACGTGCCATTTTCTCCACTGCCATTCGCCTATAGCGCTAGGCCAAGTCAGTGGTTGACCCAGTTGCTTTTTGGGGAGCTGCATAGGTGTTTAAAATTAAACACCCATTTGCCTCCTCACATGAGAGGTAGAGAGAGAAGGGGAGGGAGAAAACGAGAGAGAGAGAGAGAGAGAGAGAGAGAGAGAGAGAGAGAGAGAGACTATGAGGGAGGAAGGAGGGATCTCACCGGATTTCCCTACCATCGCCGCAGTTCACTGTCACCGCCACCACTAGTCGAGAGCAGAGGCCGAGCCACCAGTGAGGTGCAGACGTCCAGAGGCTTGCCAGAGTTGGTTTCGCCGGCAATCATCACTGAGTACACTCCACCTCTCGTTCTCTCTCTGTTATCATGCTATGAAATGATGGGAAATATAGAAAATCATGCGTAAGATTGATTAATGCATGAAAATTGTTTTTTACATAATTATATGGAGGTTTTTGTGGATTTATGGTGAATATCATGATTTATTGAGAAATAAGATTGATAAATAGAATTAAAAAATCTTCATGAGAAATCCATGTTAAAAATATGTTGTGGATCCTTTGTGATGTGTATTTGCATGTCCTAGATGTATAGAATGTGTTTTTACGGGCTTTAGAGGCTTTTATATAGATTTTTGGGTTTACAGTTAAGGGGTTATGCATGTTTGGTTTTCTAAGTTCTATGTATAAGGGTTAGGTGAGAATCATTAGTGGATTCTCTTGATGAAAATTCGTAGTGGATCTCACTGGCAAAAATGACCAGCAAATTCAGGTGGCGGTTTTGCCTTGCGTAAATGGTCGACAAATCTGACATTTTCCAATAATTCATGCCCTATTTTCAGTAGTTGTGTTTTGATTAAAAAGGTGAATAATTCCTGTTAAGGCATGTTGACCCATAAATGACTAAATGCATGATAAATGTATTAAATGCATAGAACTGACTTATGAGATGGTTCATGTAAAAATAATGTTTTAATGGTGAATTCATAAAATGTTAAAATTGAATTGCATGAAATATGTGGAAATGAATGAGAATGGAGGATTTCCTAAGATAAGTGGAAAATGCTTGCTAAATAATTGTGGACCCATAAAGGGGTGAATTAATGGTTTTGAGAACCATAAATGAATAATGATGTTTTACGATTTATAAATGCTTTTGTGAATGAGAAATGATTTTGAAAAGAGATTTGCAAAGGAAAATTGAATATGTTTTTAAAGAGAATTCTGAAATTTGTAGGAGCCACATTTAGGCTAGAACTTGCCAACAGGGGTAGTAAGTCCTCTAGAGATGTCGAAGACGTGCCCTTGGTCATGGTTGCTGGGTTTCGGTCCGGAGTAGGAGCTTCGAGACTGTGGTGGTACTGTAGGACTTGGGGTATAGTAGACCTAGACTACCCTTAGTGCCGATGCTAATCGAGTCTAGGGTTAGAGTCCCCAGGTGCTCGGCCACCAGGTGTGTCGTGAGGGTACACCCCATACTTGTACCAAAGAGGGTATACTACTTTGAGGCTACAGTTGGGGTGGTTGAACTCCTGTACGAGGTGGTTCACTACAGCACTGCAATGTGGACAAGGATGGAGCCTTGCCAATTGCTTGTAGCCAGGTCATTCACCTATGGCTAGGGTGATACGATAGGTTTTGGATATGGATTGAGATTTGAGATTTGAGTTAGTTTCTAGTCATAGTTTTATTGTGATTTGAAATATGAATGGAATTGTGTTTTAGGTTGGACTCTAGATGGAAATGATTTCTAGAAATACATAAAGTGTTTGCAAATATGCATGAGATTTGAAAAGAAAAGAAAGTTTTGAAAAAAAGCATGTTTTATAAATAATTCTCAATTAAATCTGTTGGCTTTTTGGTGTTGTGTTTTCCTCGCACTTTTGTAGTTGCGTATGGTTTTTCCACTATTTTCGGTGTGGGGCACGTACTAGGTGACATTGATATCACTCACGCGTGATTTTAATTATTTGCCTCAGGTGCCTAGTTGAAGGTGCAGTTCCATTATGGTGCAGCTTTCGAAGCTACATTTGCTGCACACAGGTCTAGGTATTTAATTATTAATTATTTAATTGTCCATTTCTATTAAATTGTATTTTATTAGTTATTTGGGTAGTTCTGTATTGTTGTATAGCGTTGGGGCGTTACAGAGTGGTATCAAAGCTTAGGTTCACTAAGTACACTAACTTAGGGTGTCCGACATTGTAGCTTTAATTGGACTACACAATAGCATGAATCATAGCACCTGATTTGTTTATTTGTTTGTTTGTTAGTAGTGGTAGCAATATACCACCTAGGGGTTGAGGCAGAGGCAAGAATTCCGTAGCGAGTTCTGGCGAGGACCCTGGTAGTGGTTGGGGAGGCATTCGGTAGGAGCTAAGCCATATGATGTAGGGATTTACTCATACCTTTAGCAAGAACAATACAGATGGGACCAAGGCAGATCCCTGGCTTAAGTAGTTCCGTTGATTGATTCCATCGACTTTTGATGGTAAGGGCAAGCCAAAAGATTGTGAGGCCTGTCTACTTGAGGTTGAGAAGATCTTGGACGACATAGAGTGTCTAGTTGAGAAGTAGGTTAGATTGGCGACCTTTCAGTGCAAGGGAGATGCCGACTAGTGGTGGAGAGCCACCTGCCACATGAGATGCCCAAATGCTGATTTGTAAATGATCTCGTGGGAAGAAATTCCGAGAAGTCTTCTACGAGAAGTACTTTTCAGAGTACGAAAGGGATCGACTGGACAAAGAATTCCGAAATTTGAAGTAAGGTAGCATGACTGTAGTAGAATATGAGGCGACCTTCACCAGATTGGAGTAGTACTCGTAGACATTTGATACAAAGAAACGTAGAGCCAAGAGGTTCGTAGAGAGACTAACTCCAACACTCAGGTTGAGGGTCCTAGGCTACGAGTATCCCACATTGACAAAGGCAGTGGAATTGGCGGCTCGCTATGAAGAGGATTGCAAGTTGTTTCTAGAAGATCATCCTAAGGGCAAGGGGAAGGCACTCGCTCCATGGTCTTTCACTTCAGGGAAGCAAAGCTCTAGCAGTTCTAGGAGCTTTAGGAAGAAAAGAAAGGAGCAAACCAAGTCAGTAGTTGGGGGAGGAGGTGCTGGATACAGCTAGGTTAGCTCGAGTAGTGGCATAGAGAATAAATCCTACTTTCTTTATGGGCGCACAGGGTAGCAGCATAGTGTTACCATTGACAGAGAAATCCAGAAAAGATAGTCTACTACAATTGTGGAAAGACTAAACATATTCAACGAAATTGCCTTGATTTGCCAAACCTAGCGGAGACACACCCCGTCAGCCAACCAAGGGGCGAGCGTTTTCCATAGCTGCTCCTAATGTTGGTCCTTCTAGGGACGTTGTTGAGGGTAAGGAGCAGTATTATGTTATGTACTATGATCTTTCCTTTATTATGATGTATCTGGTACTCTTCCCTATGATGTTGTTGATGATGATGGTAATTATGATATGATGATTAGGTTCTTTTCTTGTGGCTGACCGCATGGCTAGAGTTCTATTTGACTTAAGGAGTTCTTTTTCTTTTATTTCTGAGTCATTTGCTGTAAAGTTTGGGCAGACCTACTAGATTAGCTTTTCATCTTGATGATGATTAGGAGACCACGGTCTAGCATGGAAATATCTACGGTTAGTTAATGTGAGGTTGGGAGACCAGGACTTTTGAGCCAGCTTGATAGTGATGGATATGCAGGAATATGATATTATTCTAGGGATGGATTGGCTAGCACAACATTCAACTATGATAGATTGTGCAAAGAGAAGAGTTCTGGTAGAGTGTCTAGGCCAAGGATGGTGTGTGGTGCAAGGAATCAGACCAGGAGAACAGAAGAAGATAATTTTTGCAATCAAAGCTTACCACCACTTATCTAGAGGTTGCATGGGATATCTGGCCAGTGTGACGGTGTCTTCTTCTTCTTCTTTCAGGATATAGGATATACCAGTGGTTCAAGGGTATCCTGATGTCTTCCCAGAGCACTTTCCTAGAATGCCACCACATAGAGAGGTTGAGTTCCAGATTGATCTGGTGCCAGGATCTAGTTTTCTCTTGAGGACCCCTTATAGGATGGCGCCAATGGAATTGAGGAAGCTTCAGAGTCAGCTTTAGGAGCGACTAGATAGAGGATTCATTAGACCGAATATGTCACCTTGGGGAGCACCAGTCCTGTTCCTCAAGAAGAAGGATGGTTCACTTTATCTCTGCATTGATTATCGGATACTGAACCAGATCACAGTCAAGAACAAATACCCTTTTCCTAGGATTGATGACTTGTTTAATCAGCTTCAGGGGGCTTCAGACTTCTCAAAGATTGATTTGAGATTAGGATATCACCAGCTGCAGATTCGGGAGATTGATGTGCACAAGATAGCTTTTTGTACCCGATATGGCCACTATGAGTTTTTGGTTATGCCATTCAGGTTAATGAATGCACTAGCTGCTTTTATGGATTTGATGAACAGAGTATTCAGACCCTACCTAGATCAGTTTGTTGTGGTATTTGTTGAAGACGTGTTAGTATATTCCCCTAATGTGTAGACTCACCAGATGCATTTGAGGACTGTGCAAGAGACCTTGAGACAGTACCAACTCTAAGCAAAGTTCTTGAAATGTGAGTTTTGGTTGAAAGAAGTCTCATTCCTTGGCCACATCATTTCAAGAGAGGGAATTAAAGTGGATCCAGCCAAAGTTGAGGCAGTTAGCAGCTGGGACAAGCCTAAAACCGTGGCAGAGACCAAAAGTTTCTTGAGCTTGGCTGGATATTATAGAAGATTCATATAGGATTTCTCTAAAATTGTAGCACTTCTGACCAGATTAACTCAGAAAGAGATTCCATTTATTTAGGATTGGCAGTGTGAAGAAAGTTTCAATGAATTGAAGGCCCATGTGGTCACATCTTCAGTATTGATTCTACCCTCGGGGAGTGGAGGCTTTGCAGTTTACAGCGATGCTTGTGGGACGGGATGGGGTGTGTGTTGATGCAGCATGGGAGAGTAGTGACTTATGCTTCACGCCAATTGAAGAATCATGAGAGAAATTACCCCACCCATGATTTGGAGATGGCTGTAGTGGTTTTTGCTTTGAAATTTTGGAGACATTACTTGTATGGTGAGAAATTTGAGGTATTCACAGATCACCAGAGCTTAAAGTATATCTTCACTCAAAAGGATCTAAATCTGAGGGAGAGGAGATGGATAGGATACCTCCAGAACTACAACTTTAGCCTGTCCTATCATCCTAGGAAAGTTAATGTAGTCGTTGATGGCCTGAGTAGGCGCACTCACACGATGGCTAGCTTGATAATCAAGGAATGGCATATACTAGATGATTTGGTTGAGCATAGACCATAGAGGCAGTCTCAGGGACCTATTGGAGCTTGGGTGGCAAATATGCCTGTTCGCCAAAGATTATTGGAAGCTATTGTGGCTGCTCAACAATTATAGCATTTTGTGCAAGAGACTTGGGCAAATTTAGAGGTGGGAAAGGTGCCTCACTTCTCTGTTGGTGTAGATGGAGGACTCAGATATGATCTATGCCTGCATGTGCCTTAGGTGGAGGAAGTGAAACAAAGAATGCTAGATGAAGTCCACGAGTCTAAGTATACGATTCATCCAGGAAGCATCAAGATATACAAGGATCTGAAAAGAAATTTCTGGTGGCCTGGAATGAAGAAAGAGATAGTTGAGCATGTGATGAGGTGTACAACCTGCCAAATGATCAAGATCGAGCACCAAAAGCCTGGGGGGATGTTGCAACCTATGGATATTCCGGTTTGGAAATGGGAGCATGTATCAATGGATTTTGTGACATGACTACCCAAGACCTGGAGAAAGAACGATGCCATCTAGGTGATTGTGGATTGTTTCACAAAGTTAGCACATTTCTTACCCATGAGGGTGAATCTCCCATTAGCTCAGTTGGCAGAGTTGTATGTGGATGAGATAGTCTGACTACATGAGGTTCCGGTGTCCATTGTATCTGATAGAGACACCAGGTTCACATCTAGATTCTAGGAGGCATTGCAAGAGGCTTTTGGCAGCATTTTGCATTTCAGCACAGCCTTCCAACCTTAAACAGACAGGCAGATCGAGAGGACTATCTAGACTTTGGAAGATATGTTGAGGGTTTGCACTTTGGACTTTAGAGGGAGCTGGGAGGAGCATTTGCTGTTGATTGAATTCACCTACAACAATAGTTGTTACTCCAGCATCAGTATAGCACCATATGTGGCATTGTATGGGAGACCTTGTAGGACACCTACATACTGGGATGAGGTAGGCGAGAGACGACTCGTGGGCCTAGAGATTGTGCAGCAGTATATAGATAAAATGGATCTGATCAAAAAGAGACTTGCAACAGTGTATAGTAGACAGAAGAGTTACGCTGATCGGAGGTGTAGACCTTTAGAATTTAAGGTTGGAAACTTCGTCTTCCTAAAGGTGTCATCGACGAAAGGTGTGGCAAGGTTTGGAAAGTAGGGAAAGCTAAGTCCTCACTACATTGGACCCTACCGGATCTCCAGTAAGATTGGAGAAGTTGCTTATAGGTTGGACTTGCCTCTAGAGCTTTCGAGTGTGCATAGTGTGTTCCACATCTTGATGTTGAGAAAGTGTTTGGCCGACGCTTCCCAAGTGATTCCAGTTCAGCTAGGAGAGCTACAGTAGGATTTGTCCGTGGTAAAGGACATTGTACAGATACTTGATAGAAAAGAATAGGTCCTTAGAAACAAAGTGATTCTCCTTGTGCTAGTTCGGTAGCAGCACCACGGTATGGAGGAGGCTACTTGGGAGTGAGAGGCAGACATGCAATTCCAGTACCCTCACATATTTTATTAGTGAATTTTGGAGACGAAATTCATATAAGGGGGTAGGATGTAACATCTAATATTTGTACTAGAGTCTATGTACTTGATAATGAATATCAGTGATTTTGCTCTGGAATTTGATTCCCTTGTGATATAGGAATGTGTGCTTGTGTTTGAGTGGTGTTTGTGAATGATTTGTGTGGTTGAAGCTCTTGTTTTCTCTCTAGTCCCCTAAAATAAGGGTCTAACAAATATAGTAGGTGAGAATTGGTTGTGAGAATTGGTGGCGAGAATTAGCGACGAGCAGCCTGAACAGTGACCTTTCAGAAATACAGCAATCATCACCTTCCACCCACGTGCTATCTTCTCCACTACCATTTGCCTATCGTGTTGGGCCGAATCAGCGATAGAACCCAGTGGCTTTTTAGGGAGCTGTGCAGGTGTTTAAAAACACCCGTTTGCATCCTCGTGTGAGAGGTAGAGAGAGAAGGGGAGGGAGAAAATGAGCAAGAGAAAGAGACTGTGAGGGAGGAAGGAGGGATCTCACCGGATTTCCCTACCATCGCCACCACTAGCCGAGAGCAGAGGCCGAGCCACTAGTGAGGTGTCGTCTAGAGGCTTGCTTGAGTTGGTTTCGTCGGCAATCACCACTGAGTACGCTCCACCTCTCGTTCTCTCTCTGTTATCATGCTATGTGTGACTGTGCCTGGCTCAGGGGATCTGACATGGGGTCGTGCCAAATGGAAGAGGCCATAGCCATGTCAAGATGGCGAGGGCACAAGATGGGATAAAAACGAAAAAGAAAAGGAGTCGTCACCTAGTCTTTTAAGGGAAACACGAGGAAAACCACAAACAAATCACAAAAAGTGAATGAATGAGATACAAACGTGAAGGCCAGATGTCTACTAACCAGAGGATGGGTAAGGATTTCTATTACGCATGGGGAAGGTGTTAGGCACCCCCGTACGCCCGAGAAACTCGATCTTTCTAGTCTGATTCGTTTGCTAGAGGCTGAATGAATGCTTGCTCTGCCTAGATTGTGCTCTAATCATGCTAATATGAATGCCAAGACAAGACTAGATGGATGTGCGAGATGGTACGCGAAAATTGCGAAGAAATTCACATGAAATGATGAAATCACAAAATACGACACAACAAAGAAAATCACTTGAAATGACGAGGTTTTTGGCGAGAATGACTTGGAAAATCATACAGGTCTCAAGAATGTCAAAAATGCAACTAACTCAAGTCGTCAGAATCAAAGAAAGCATCGTAGAAATCAAGGTGGGAAAACTACAAAGAAGTTGCATAAAACAGGAAAACTGTGACATGTGAAGAAATTCACATAAAATGACGATGTTTTTGTAGAAAACGGTTTAGAAAACCACACTGATGTCAAGGGGATCAAAAATACAACATACCCAAATCATTAGAATTGTAGAAAACACTATAGAAATTCAAACAGAAAAATTGCAAAGTAATCCACATAAAATGGGCAAATGGTGAGATGAGGAGAAAATCACATAAAATAACGATGTTTCTGTAAAAAATAGTCCAGAAAACCATACTGAGGTCAAAAGGATAGAAAGTGAGGTCAACCCGAGTCATCAGAATCATGGAAAAGGTCGTGAAAATCAAAAAGGGAAAATAATCCATGGTGGGGCCAATGTTGGCCTTCAAGTCTGTTAGTATATGCCCTCAGGCGAAGAAATCCAAATCAAATCAAAAATCCAAAAATATGGAATAAAGATAGTCAAATCGAATATTAGATGAAGGAATTCGAAAACAGGTAGGAGAAAAATCCATGGAAGAATGCATGAAATGCAGACTTATTCAAAAGGATGGACTGATGTGCAAATACAGTAAAAATTATGTAGAAGGCATGAAAATGTCCCTAAATGGGTAATGGATGCTAAAAAATGATTTGGACAGAGATTATGTATGACTTGGAGCAATAACTAACATGCATGTGCATGAATTGATGACACAGGGGTAATTCGGTCATTTCAGTGGTCAAATGTGATAAATGCATGTATGGGGATAATGCATGGTCTAAGATGTGCCAAAATGTATGCAAAATGTCAGGGAAATGAAAACATGCAAAGGAAAAGGTCTTAAAACAATAAAACGATGTAAAACCAATAAAGGACGAGTATAAGGACCAAAACGTAAAATTCACCAAAAGAATGAAAACCTGGATTAAAATACATTCAAAAACTTCTATCCTAGTATGCAGATGATGGATCAAAGGAAAATGTAGTACTGGAATGTGAGAATTGTACTTAGATAATTCCTTGAAAACTCAGGGTCTAACGTCCAAAATTCTCAGAAAGGGAAAGTTCATGGTTAAAAATGTGTTTAAAAAGTCTTATCTTGATGCTAGGATGTAGAATTTAAAGAAAATGTGGCTATATGATGTGACATGTGTGAAAATTGTACTTTTGGTAATTTCGTGAAAACCTAAGGTTTACTGTGCAAAATTCCCACATAGGGTGCAAATCTGACAAAAATGTGAAATCAGATATTCATTTATATTGCAAACAGGGTTTTTTGATGAAATCTTTACTCATGTGATGATTTTACATGCACATGTGATCAATAAATGGGAAACATATTAAAATGTGATTTAAAATGCAATTAAAACCATCATTAATGATTTAAGAAAAATTCAAGGGCCTAGGTATAAATATTCCTGTCCAGAAAACATTATAGATGGAGTTCAAGGGTTGACTTGCAAACTTTTAGGACCAAAATGTGATAAAAATTAAGATTTTTACATGATCAGTGTAATTATGGATAACTTTAAGGTCTTAAATGCAAATTTTACAAAGGAAATTCTTTTCAAAGAACTCTAGGGATCAAAATGCAAAAGCTCAGGACTTAAATGCAAATAAAACACGATCTCAGGGGCTTAAGTGTGATAAAACATGCATGAATAAGATTGAAAATAGAATTAAAAGTTAAAAAGGACAAAATGTGCAATATTTACAATGCAACTTAAAAAAAGGAGAATTCAGGGATCACAAAATAAATTCCTAGGACTCATTTGCAAAGAAAACATGAATACAAGGGGTCTAACTGTGAAGAAACAAAGATTTATGGGACTAAAAATGAAATTAAAATTTAAACCGGATAAATCATGCAATATTTACAAAAATAATAAAGAAATAAAACTTATTTAAATCTTTAGGGGTTTAAACACAAAAATACAGGAACTAAGTGTAATAAAAAAAGAACCTAAGAGTACTAAAAAACGACCTGGATGCAAGAAAGGACCTGGATGTAAGAAGAAAGGACCTGGATGCAAGAAAAAAGAACTTGAAAGAAATTCTAGGGACTTATATGTAACGATAATCAGGACCTATGTGTAATTATTGAAAACTAAAAATAATTTCCTAAATCTAATTGTTTCGAAGATCGCCGGCGGATCGTCATCGCTCCCACTCCGGCGGGCCTCCAGCGGCGGCACAGCGACAGGAAAGCGGTAGCGGGCAGGACTAGGGAGGCCTGAGATGCCTCCCCCACCTTGGGCTCTGGTGAGGAGATGTTGTCGCCGGAGAAGACAATGGAGAGGCGTCTAGAGGCGGTGTGATGGCTAGGATGATGCGGCGAGCACCGGAGAAGCTCCAGGGAAGCGCTAGGAGGATCCTGGTGGGGTCGTTGGAGGTTGAGGTGGCCTGAAGGGCTCTCCCCACCTCATGCTCCAACGATGGGTGCAGCGGCGATGGCGGCAGTCGTCTGGTGGTTGAAGCGGCGACGAGCCTGCGTGGGGACGTTCGTGGCAAAGCGACGAAGCTCCCTAGCATGGTCACAAGCGGCGGGGGCATCCAGAGGCTTCTAGCGGCTGCACGGCGGCGATCATCGGAGCAGAGCAACGACAACATGGCAGGCGAAGAGGATGCCTGGGGGGGCTCCTCCATAGCTAAGGAAGACAAGGGGGAGGAAGGAAGAGGAGGGGGGAGTAGGTAAGGCCCCTGGGGCCTTGCCAAGACCTAGGAGGCCTGAGGCCTTGCCAAGACCTAGGAGGCCTGAGGCCTCGCTGGTGGTGGTGAACCCACCACAGGAGGCAGGGGAAGGCAGCGTAGGGCAGCGGTCTCCAGCGACGCATGGCCTAGGAAGCTACAAAAAGGCTGGACGGAGCTAAAGAAAATGATTTAGAGTTAAATGACAAGTGAGAATTGTTGGATCGAAAGGCCTCTCTAGAGGAGGGGTGAATAGAGAATTATCAATTTCAGAATTAATTTTCCTACTTTTCGTAATTTAATATTAATTGCATACAATGGATATCAATAACTAACTTTAATCAAGATTTTCTACTTATGCAACTAGTAAACATACAAGAAGAGGATGAGAGAAATCGATATACACAGAGGATTTATAGTGGTTCGGCAACCCCGCCTAGTCCACTCCTCAAGACCCTCTTGAGATTTTTCCCGTATTAAAATAAAGTAAACGGACTTACTTGTTGGCTACACCACCAACTGCTACCTTGCTCTTCCCACTTCTCTATCCTCGAGAAGCTAGAGCCCTTTGCTTTGTTGCTTTTACAGAAGTCAGAATTTTCCCTCTCACAGAGATCGATTACAACAAT
>JAMKQA010078917.1:0-16250 GCA_024699735.1 Posidonia australis
GTAGGTCAAGACTCAATTGACAATGCATGTAAACTACTTGGTTGTAAGTCTGCAGTCTTGCCTATCACTTACTTGGGTTTACCCCTTCATTATAGGAGGGCCACGCGTAGGGACTGGTATCCTGTTCTTGAGAAATTGTCCTCCAAATTATCCCACTGGAAAGCAGATTTTCTCTCTCTTGGTGGCAGGTTGACACTGATTAACTCAGTTTTATCAGCCATTCCTACGTATTTTATGTCTGTATTGCACATGCCTAGGCAGGTTGAGAAAGATATTGACAGGATTAGGAGTAACTTCCTCTGGAAGTCAGATCCTTCTGTCAGGAAAGGAATGCATTTAGTTAAGTGGGGTTTACTTTGTAAACCTAAATAGCAAAATGGCTGGGGGATCATTAACCTCAGAAACTTTAGTTTAACTCTTAAATCTAAATTGGCTTGGCAATTACTCTCCTATGATAGCCATGCCATGTGGAAAGATTTAGTAAAGGTCAGATATATGCATTATTCTTGGCCTGGGGCTATTCTAAACATTTCCACTAACTGTTACTCTCCTTTATGGCATTGCCTCAAAAGCAGTTTTGATATTGTTAATTGCTTTTCTTCCCACCATCTGTGTAATGAGGAAGACATCTTATTCTGGGAACACATACGGTGGAATGACAAAAAATTAAAGCATCTACTTCCTGAACTATTTTCTATTTGTAGATGGAGGAAAGCTGTTAATAAAATCTGTGAGATTTTTGGAACAGACTTTAATAAGTTGATTGATCTTTCTAAAGTCAGCTAAATGAGTGCAATATCTTGCAACCTCAACTTGATATGTTGGCACATATTATCCAATCTGCTCCACTAGGGGTGGAGAGGGATGTCATATCCTGGACCCTTACTTCTTCTTTTAACTACTCTGTTAAATCCTGTTACAATGTTTTGAATGATGATGGATTAAGATTCAATTTCTTTGAGCAAGTATGGCAGACCTGGGTTCTGCTCAAGGTTAAATTATTTTCATGGCTTGTAATTCACAATAAGAATCTTACTAAGGAAAACTTGGCCAAAAGAGGTTGGGTTGGCCCACTAAACTGTATTTTCTGCAACCTAAATGCTGAATCTAATAATCATTTATTTATGTTCTGTGAATATGTTTCCCAGATTTGACAGTTTTTCTTATATTCACAATTATACCTTGGCTTTTATAACCTGTGTTACATATTTCAGCATAAACCTGCGCTTAAATTTTATTTAAGTTACTGCGGCTGGTATGTTTTGATTCAAGTTATTCTCTGGGTAACCTGAAAAGAAAGAAACAGTAGAATTTTTCGTGGTTCTTTTAAACCTTCTTATATTATTATTTCCGATATCATTGGACTAATGGGTCAATGGTTAGATTCTCTTTCACTAGGGTTTGAGAAGGAGGATCTGAGGAATTCATTATCCTCTATGAAAGTTGCTTGGACTGAGAATCATACAGCTTCTTCAGATGCTCCTCACCCTTCTACTGATTCCATCTTACAACAGACTATTGCTGCTGATGACATGGGGCAGTAGTTTTAATAGTCTCTTTCTGATAATTGAACTTGACTTGCCAACTTCGCTGGTTGGTCTGTACTTATGGCATGAACATTGTCTTTTCTCTTTCTGTGTTTTACTTTGTGAACTCTAGACTCCTGATTTCCTTGGATTTTTTTTCCTTGAGATAGATATCTAATACTACTTACCAATACCAAAAAAAAGATTCGGCAACTTTGCTGGAGTAAGAACCTTACTATTCATTATTTTCATTGTGTTGTTCTATTGTTTGAGCATTAGAAGTTACTAGCATGAACCAAGAGACGTGGGATAGTGTTTAATATTATAATAAATTTAATATAATTAATTCAAAAATATAATAAGAGCAAAGATAAAATTGAACAATAAAAAAACCAACATGAAAAGAATTTAATAAAAATATAAGCAAATGATCCACACATTAGCACACCAAAATGTAATTGATCATATAATGAAAGTAGAATATTAATATTATTAGTAAAGTTAATTTACAGGTAGAAGATATCTTAATGAGATTCTTATATACGACTATCGAATTCTGAACGTCATCGACATTTTAGTTTCTCATGTCCATCTTCTAGTTGCTTATAAAAGAATGGAACAGACAAAAACTATAACAATTGTAAGGATTAAACATTAAAGATCTAAAAGTAACATCGTGAAACAAAAGTTAAAACTAAAGAAAAGATAACCAAGACTAAAAGTGATTAATCTTAAGTTCAATCAATAAATATTTATTAATTGAATTATTTTTAAATAGATTCAAGTCTTATCATATTGTAGTGAGATAACATTAAAATTCTAATCACAAACTTGCATCTATCTACACAATTTTGTCCCTGAAACTAAGATATGGAAGAAATATATGCCATGTATTTTTTTTATAGATAACTAAAAGCATGCTAATTTAACCTTCTATTCATACATAACGAAGGATGATTTTGCATTAATCACCTGGACAAGCTACACAAGTATTCTACAATGTGTCAACTAAGAATGAAAAGATAACAAATCTCTTATCGTCATTCTGATGAATCAACAACTTATTAGCGTATATGGACTTCTAATATTAAATGAAACGTGCCAAAAAGGGATATACAAGTCCTACTATTGTTGATAGATAACAATATTGATATTAGATCAAATATTCAAAAGAGTTTATGCTTGTGAAGAGATAATATCTATTGGTAACTAAAATAGTTATGAACATTGTTCAATCTTCAAGATGCATAAAAATTAAATGCAACTCAAAATTCCTAGATGTTATACATGATAATTAATTAATTATAATGATAAAAAGGAAAGAAGAAGGAAGAAATATTTTTTCAAAAAAAATAATCATCACTTGATAGAAAGACAATTCTATATTTATTACCAATGAAATAGGTAGACTATTTTTCTATTTTGATTTCTCAAACATCACCTCCATTCAAACTTAAGAATTCTAATGATTTATTATATTCTATGAAAAAAAACTCGACATTTAATATACTCAAAGAAAACACTCTCTTACGAGAGGAAGCAAAAAATACTTATGTTTTTCCACTCTTATATTCAGAAAAGAAGATGCAAGTTAAGCATAAGTTCAAAGAATTCTTTTAATAAAAATTCTATAAAGAGGGAAAAAAAAGAATTCGGGTATGGTCAAAAGCAATGCAATATGAAGTTAAAAATAGATTTGAATGTTCGTAGCTAATAGATTTGAGGTAAAGAAAGAGATAATATTGGCGTTTTGAATGAAACTTGCAACTTTAGACATTTTATAATAAATTTCCCAAAATTTCTATGCCGATGATATCTAAATATAAATTCAAATTTAAATAACAAATAAAGATTTAACAATCAATGTCATTTAAGAAGATCTATGACAAGAAATTAGAGAATAATTAATTTAAAGTGCGAAGAGTACTAAAATTAATATTTAAGGAAATCTATATTTGTATCTAATTGTAATTAACTTACAAGTGTAGAACACACCACATAGTCACAAATACATTGAGATCAAGTAAACAATAAGATGAAAAAGGAAAAAAAGAGGAAAAGGTCCAAAGTTGTGGGTTTCACTCTTAAGTTTTGGAAAAGAAAAAAACATTTGCATGTGGTGACAATGGTGGTGATAGTTGACTTTGGGTGTTAGGTTGTGGTGATCAAGTGGATTATACCTCTAAGTTTTGGTAAAGAAAAAGTATTTGCCTATATTGACAATGATGGTGGTCGACAATTGCTAAAGGGTGGCATCATGAGAAAAGAAGGGAAAAAGAGGTTTACTTATGTCTTACATTGATGATTTCGATAGTCTTTCACACATTCAATCTTCTTTTATTAATGATTGATCTCTCCTTTGTAATCCAACAACTGAAAAAGTAGAAAATAATGCAAAAGAGATGAGTAGAGTATGGTGAGAAAGAGAAGAAAAAAGAATTTAGCTAGAAAGAAAAGAGAAAATGGTAAATGCTGAAAATTATTATAATGCATGGAATGGTGTCTTATTACAAAGATCATCATATAAGGGAAACTTTTATGGAGTATTTTTTATATAAATCATTCTATTTCAGCTTTATTACAAATCAAACTCTCTCTTTTAAAAAATATTTTTAAACACCTTTCTATTTCATGTTTATTTTAGATCCCTCTAGCGTCTATTATAAGTCAACTATTCAATTCAAAAGCTAACATTTTTGAAAAGTAATTGAAGGGTTTGAAATGACTATAAAGATACATTGAAAAAGATAGGAGGTATTTCAGGAATACTTGATAATATGTTTTAAGTACATTATTTCAAAATATTATTGAAAAGTAACTAAGGGACTTGAAATGATGACTTAGTCATCATTTTAGATTACAAGAGCATATTGGAAAAGATAAGGGATATTTCGGAAATACTTGGTAATATATTTTAAGTACATTGTTTGAAAACATTTATTTCCTAATGTAACGATGAATTAAAGGTATTGATACAAGTGTTATTATATATCAAAAACTAACAATGTTATTGAAATAACTAAGGGAAGTGAATTTAAGGATAGGATTTATAATATATGTGAAATAGAGAGATATTTAAAGTATATTTTAAAAGTAAAGAGTCAATTTCTAACAAAGTGAAAAGAAAAGGATTTACATAAAAGACTTGAATAATTGGCAACAAAATTTCACTTGAAAATGACAATTTGAGGACTTGCGAGAATAGAAATGAGAGGACTGTATGTTGAGGATATGAGAGGACTCGATGGTTTGAGGACGTGAAAAGGTTTAATGGTTTGAAAGCTTGACAATGTGAAAGGGCTCCATGATTCGAAGGCTTAACGACGTGAGAGAGTAAGAGGGTGTTAGGACTTGATGGAAGATACAAAGCGAATATGGTATGAGATGGGTAAGATTGATATGAAAAAATAGAAATGACTACCTTTCATCAATTAAAAATAAGAGATTTTTTTGTTGTTGTTAATTCCACTTTTGAGTGGAATTTTGTTACTAATTACACAAAAGACTTTGAATTTAAAATAGATAAAATGTTTACTTTCAATTGATGTAATTTCCCCAATGATTTAAAAAAAAAACCCTAAAGCGATGGTTATGGCTTTCAAACGTTAAAAAACGTTTACATTCCAAGATTCATTTCCATTTTCACTCCATTGCGTCTCCTTATGTCATCTCCCTGTTGAACGTGGTTTAAAGTATTGTTATGTTCAGTTTGGTATTTCATCGAATGGTTTTGTGTATGTGTTGGTTGGTTGTTTTACAGCCGTTGAATCTGTAAGTGTGTGATCGTGGGTTTGTGTGGTACGACCACGATCCCAATTTAGTGGTGTTTTTTGTGTGATTCCTGTGCGGGTAGTTTTGTGGGCCGTAATTGTGAAAATTTTGCTACGAGTCTTCTCCTCCTCCTTTTTCTTCACTCATTATGCTTGTTCTGTTTTTTTTTTCCTGGTTCAATCCGAAGTGATTAGCCAACAAGGTGGTATCAGAGCCTAAATCGTGATTGGGATTTGGGTTGACGAATGGAGACTGATTCAACCTTCAGCCAGAGAATCCAACGATGGCACAATTACAGAGTCATAAGGAGCAACGAGTCCGGAGATCGAAGGTAAAGTCCGTGCTTTTCTCCCACAATATTGTTTCCCGAATCATGTTGCTGAAGACGGTAAGAGATATCTGGGAATATCTGCAAGAGGAGTTTGCTGGAGATGAGCGAATCAAGGGCATGAAAGTGCAGAATTTGATTCGGGAATTCAAGTTAATGCGCATGAAAGATTCCGACAACATAAAGGTTATTCGAATCAGTTGCTGCTTACAGTCGCAAATATGGTACGTCTTCTTGGGACTACTTTTCCGGATTCTTGAATCGTAGAAATTTTTTTTAGTAACTGTACCAGAAAGATATGAAGCATCAGTTACTACATTAGAAAACACGAGAGATTTATCTAAAATCTCCATCGCCGAACTCATCAGGACACCGCCTCTGAAGGTGCTCTTGTTGCAGACCTCTAAATCATCAACCAACTGCAAAGGAAAGGGACGAAGAACAACTCTTTATGGCGCATGGGAGGAACACGAGTTCGGTCTGATGATTGGCTTGTAGATTCTGGATGCACTCATCACATGACCTTTGATAAAAGGTTATTTGTGAATTTCTTTTCTTCTGATGCAGTGCAGGTAAGGATAGGAAATGGTGAGTTCCTATCTTCTATGGGAAGAGGAACGGTAACTGTTTCTACAAAAGTTGGTATTCGTTCCCTATCAGATGTTCTATTTGTTCAAGACCTAGATCAAAATCTTCTGAGTGTTGGTCAGTTGCTGGAGAATCACTTCAAGATCTTTTTTGAAGACTATCTGTGTCTTATTAAAGATCAAAATGGTGTCTTATGGTTCAACGTCAGAATGAAGGATCGAAGTTTCCTTCTTCAAGATGATAAACAGCCTGAAGTTGTTTTTTTCTGGACAAGCAAATATTTCAGGTTTATGGCATAAACGTCTTGGCCATTGTAGTCAAGATAGGTTAAAGCAGTTGGAGAATTTATCTAATTCTACACTATTTGATGATTTATCAAACTGCAAAGCCTGTCAAGCTGGAAAACTTTGCAAACGCACTTTTCCTTCATCTGCTGTGCGTGCTGATTCCAAATTGCAGCTTGTCCATACGGATGTGCTTGGTCTAATGAGTGAACATTCTCTCAAAGGTAATATCTATTACATTGAATTTATAGATGATTACAGCCGGATGTGTTGGGTTTATTTCATGAAGCATAAATCAGAAGTGGCTGTTTTATTTAAAGTTTTTAAGGCTTTTGTTGAAAAACAAAGTGGTGAGCATATAAAAACTATACGTTCAGATAATGGTGGTGAATATACATCATCCGAATTTAAGCAAATTTGTGATGATGCTGGTATTTTACACCAGTTCACAACACCTTACACCCCACAGCAGAATGGGGTCAGTGAAAGAAAGAACCGGTCAATCATGGACATGGCCAGATGCTTGCTGCATGATAAATCTTTGCCAAAACGGTTTTGGGCAGAAGCTGTTTACACAGCTATTTATCTGCAAAACAGATAACCAACAAAAGTGTTGAAAGGGGCTACTCCTTATGAACTATAGTTTGAAAAATCACCTCATTATCAACATTTAAGAATATTTGGTTCACTATGTTATACACATGTACCAGATGTTCAAAGAGATAAATTGGATCCAAGGGCTGTCTGTAGCAGGGATTTTTATTGGATATAGTGAAGTATCCAAGGCTTATCGAATTTTCCAGCCACAATCTGAAAAAATTATTATATCTACTGATGTCAAATTTTTTGAAGGTGAAAGTTGGGATTGGCATGCTTCAGGAAGTAAGTCAGCAAGACCTCAAGTGTCTACTACTTTACACACTAATCTTGATTTCTCAGTCGATGATCATGAACCAGATGATGATGACGATGAAATTTTTGTTTGTGGTGTCAGAAGTCTTACAGATATATATGCTAGATCATACTTTGCAGATGTTGATCCTGTTGATGTAGAATTTGCTTTGCAAGACGAAAATTGGAAGTCAGCTATGCAGGATGAGATTAACATGATCGAAAGTACAGGTACCTGGTGTCTTGTGGACAGGCCTTTGTATAAAAAAATTATTGGAGTTAAGTGGATTTTCAGGTTGAAACATAATCCTGATGGATCCATTCTAAAATATAAGGTAAGATTGGTTGTTAAAGGGTATTCTCAAATTCATGGTGAAGATTATTTTGATACCTTTGCACCACCCATTGCTCGGATGGATACTATCCAGTTCCTGTTAGCATTGGCTGCACAATTCACGTGGAAGATTCATCATTTGGACGTTAAATCAGCTTTCCTGAATGGAGAGTTGGAAGAAGAGGTTTATATTGAACAACCTCTTGGTTTTACAGTTCAAGATTCTTCAAGAGTTTATTTGTTAAAAAAGGCTCTTTATGGGCTTAAATAGGCACCCAGGGCCTGGTATATGAAGATAGATTCTTTTCTTATTGAATCAGGTTTTCTCAGAAGTGTTTCTGAAGCAACACTCTATATAAAGGTTGAGTCAAGTGATGTACTTGTTCTCTCTCTGTATGTGGATGATTTGCTTATCATAGGAAGCAGCTCCAATATTATTCAGAAGTTCAAAAATCAGATTATGGAGAAATTTCAAATGACCGACATAGGGTTGGTTTCATATTTCGTGGGTTTGCAAATTCATCAAGGTATGGATATTGTTACTGTTTCTCGAGTTAAATATGCTGAAAAATTGCTCAGTAAATTTAATATGATGAACTGTAAACCTATAAGTTCTCCTAATGGTTTTAAGGAGAATTTAAATGAAGTTTCTCAAGGTACTGATCATACGGTGGATGAATTAGTTTATCGTAGCCTCATTGGAAGTTTGATGTATCTTACTTCCACAAGACCAGATATACTATATTCTGTTACCTTACTTTCTCGGTTCATGCATTGTGCAAATCAAAAGCATATGTGTGCAGCTAAGAGAATTTTAAGGTATGTGAAAGGAACCTTGAATTTTGGTCTTAAGTATAGACATGTAGATCATCCTCAGTTAATAGGGTTCTCTGATAGTGACTGGGGAGGCTCATCAGATTTTAAGAGTACATCTGGATTTTGCTTTGCTTTTGGCAGTCATATGTTTTCTTGGTGTTCAAAGAAGCAGAGCATTATTGCTCAATCAACTGCAGAGGCTGAGCTTATAGCTGTTAATTCAGCAGTGAATCATGCAGTATGGTTACGAAACTTGTTCTCTGATCTTTATCTGAAACAAAGTGCTGCTACTGAAGTGTTTGTTGACTCAGGCAACCTTGGCGATTTCGAAGAATCCAGTCTTTCATGGCCGGACCAAGCATTTCAATATTAAGTATTTTTCTGTTCGAGAAATGTAAAAGTTAGGAGAGGTAACTTTGAGTTACTGTTGTTCTGAAAAACAGGTAGCAGACGTCTTCACAAAACCTTTGCCGACTGAACGTTTTGTGAGTCTTAGAGATAGTTTGAATGTCTGTGAACTTTAAACCAGGGGGAGTGTTGAACGTGGTTTAGAGTATTGTTATGTTCAGTTTGGTATTTCATCGAATGGTTTTGTGTATGTGTTGGTTGGTTGTTTTACAACCGTTGAATCTGTAAGTGTGTGATCGTGGGTTTGTGTGGTACGACCACGATCCAAATTTAGTGGTGTTTTTTGTGTGATTCCTGTGCATTGTAAGACTCTTATATATAGTGATGTATGTGGGTAGTTTTGTGGGCCGTAATCGTGAAAAATTTGCTACGAGTCTTCTCCTTCTTCTTTTTCTTCACTCATTTCTCTTGTTCTGTTTTTTTTTTCTGGTTCAATCCGAAGTGATTAGCCAACACTCCCTTCTTCCTTTTCCCTGCCGTGATGGAGCAATACCATCAGTCACCTCCTCAATAATGGGAGGAAACCTCATTGAAGGTACAAATTGGCAACACATAAAAGAAACATTTCAATTTTATTAATAACATCCAGCTCTCTCTTTTTAGGTCTTCGTGGCTCAGGCATACGGTTATCCATTGTTATTGGGGGTAATTGTTGTTCGATATATTCTCCTGCCATTGGTAGGACTTGTCGTAGTAAAGTCGGCAATCTATCTTGGGGTAGTGCACTCAGATCCTCTGTGTCAATTCAAACTTTGTTTACAGTATGTTGTTCCACCAGCAATGAATGATGAGTATATTATTGTTTTAGATGCGTGTATGGTATCTATAGGGACACCATATTATTCATATTTTATGTTTTATATTTATGTATTTTATATAAAAATAATATTTTAAAATTTTTGTGTAAATTATATAGGAAAATGAGGAGAAAAAGAAGAACAAAAAGTGTAAAAAGATTTAAAATCAATCGAAGATATCTATCTATTCGAAGCAAGAAAGATATTTTAGAGAATTATTTCATTAAAAATATGAATTTGCATTCGAAGAGTCAAATACAATTCCGCATGTTCAAAAGTGTTTCATTTTAGGACGATAAAATGAAGGAAATTTGAAAATGCAGTTTTTTCTCTTGTATGGGCATCTCCTAAGCACCAAGACCCAATCTCAAGTGCACATCTTTGAGATATTATGCTGAGAAAAATCCAAAATTGTTTAGAAAGTTATAGCACCTTGAATTTACATTTGTTAACGGATTTATTTCTGATCAAGGGTGGATTCTTGTAATTCTATAAAATAATCAATATTTGTGGAGATGAGTTATTTCTTCCCTCCCTTGGGCTTGAACTCGAGATTTGCTTGTTTTCTTTTTGGTTTGGAGAGTTTAAGTGATTCTTCCACTGTAATTCTAAGTTTTATTAATAAAAATTCTTTTTTTATTCAATCATGTCTTGCAATTACATTTCTAGTTATGAGTTATTAATTTTTATGATTGCTATGTGCAAGTAATTCTTAGATTTTGGGTTTCAGATGTCATGAAAAATAATCTGATTGAATAATTTTCAGATTATATAATTAATAAAACTGAAAAATCATGTGTAAAAATCAGGAATAAGTTTCATGTGAATAAGTTTCTACTCTTATTATTTTTGCTTTATGTGCAGTTATAAAATAATCTGAATTTTATAATCTGAAAAATAATCTGTTATAAAATAATGAGGGTTAACTAATTCTTAGATTGCAAATAATCTGTCATAATCTGATTTAGATGTCATTTAGTTATTAATTTTCATCATCTGGCACGTCATCTAGCATCACGTTATGCTTCATTATTATTGGTGCAAAAATCAGAGCAGAAACTGCAGTTCATTTGAGCAGTTTTCACATGAATTGATTGTGCAATTGAGTAGAAAATTTACATGGATTCTATTGTGCTTGAGCCACAATTTAGCACTTAAGAATCTTCAAGGATTTATTTTTGTTGCTAAGAGGCTTCTGGTGAGGAATTACTGAAAGTAAATCATAGGAATCCTCTGAAAGACCACATCTGAAGCTTTGACCGATGTTATCGGTCAAAGCTTATAAGAAAAGTGAAGACACGAGATGAGTGAGGTTCAGAAAAAAAATGGAAGGAATTTATGTTTTAATTTGGAAGTTTATATTTCACGCATTTTTATTCTGCTCTGTATCACTGACACACTGACCACTATTTATGCTGGTGAATATGGCGTAATCTATTTTGCCCAGGAAATATAACAAAGGACATATATTTTTTACAGGGAAGGCAGCGAAATTTAACGAAACAAGATCAAGCCCTGTTTGTTGTGGAAAGCTTCGTAAGATTCCGTTAAAGGGTCTTCGGCCAATCTATTAGCTTGCTTAGTGCTTACAGCTAGACAATTATTCTATTGGACTACCCAGTAATCTGTATCAAGAATCCAAACTGTTAGTTTAACATGGAAATATAACAGGAGAATGAAGAACTTTATCTAATCTGAGTATCTGAAGGAGATGTTGCAGTTTTCGCTTAGCAATCGGTTCAGCTTTTAGTTCAGAAAAACTCAAAACTAGCAGTTGGAGATGAAATGCAAACTGTGTTTTGTGGTTTTTCTGATCTAGCTGACTTTGTATCAACTGAAATTTATGCTTATTTTTTAAACCAATAAAATTCTCAATACTAAAAGTTTGCGTTGTCCGCCTTGTGGCTTATGTGTAAAACTAAACCTTTTTGAAGATTTGCTGCACCTTTTCACCGAAGGTTTTTACACCTAGGTTATTTAAATACAGGCCGCAGGTCCTGACCCGGCGTCTCCCCCTTTAAATATAATCTTTTGTTCATCATTAGACCAATGAATGGAGTACCTCGACAACAAAAAGATGAGGTGGGTGTCCTCCTGATCTATGTATTTGTATAGTGTAAAATGCATTACTACTGTTGTGGTCAGGAAAAGTAATATGTATAATGATATTCATAAGACCTAAATTATCCATGTGCAAGCATAGCCTGCTCACGAACCTGTAGACAATAATAGATAAAGCTTTTCTTATGTCGCACTTTTCTATGCAACGATAGATCACTGCCAATGATCACCTTCATAGCGGGAGAAAATCTCATAAATGGTAAAGGCTTGATGACCTTGGAAACAAGCATTCCTTGTACTTCTATCCACTATGTTTCTCACTTTCAAAAATAAAAATCCACTATGTTCCTTTCAGATATCCGATTATCAGTTGTTGGTATTATCTTGCCATTGTTAGGAGTTGCGGCAATTCATCACTCGGCTACTCTGCATAGTTCATACTTTTGTTACAATATGCTCTTCCACCAGCAATCAGCACAGGCAAGGCAAGTTCTCTTATCATAAAATTTATCACTTTCGGTTCGACACGGTTGTACTAATAATCTCTACCCTGTATTTTTAGTTAATCTTGATGAGCATCATGGAGAAACATCGGATGGCATAGAAATATTCATATTGCATGAAGGAAAAATACAATTACCAGTTGGGGAACAGGTCTAGAAAAAATAACAATCCATTTGCCAACTAAGCAAAAGGAGAAAACAAGCCACTGCTTGAGCAAAGCAAGAGGGTATTATACTCTTACATGTTAATCTTATAGCTAGCTACTACAATCATCTTCAGTTAAAAATCTCCAACAACACTTAATAGTGGGCCTTTTTCACATCATCAAAATAAGAATGCTCCATAGCCTTTTTTGCAGAGATCCTTTTTGAAGGTTCATACAGCAACATCTTCTGCAACAACCATTTTTTTTCCCGCATTAGGACAATTATATAATTGCCATCGATGTTAACAGGATAAGTACAGAATTTTACCGAAAGCAGATCGAGTCCCTTATCATCCAGGTTGGGAATTACTGATGCCAGCTCCTTTGGGTTCCATTGAGGGTACTCATGCCAATTTGTTAGCTTGCTTACACCTGGCCACAGTTTTTCATTTGGAGTGCCCAATAGTCTGCAACATGGAGCCAACAAGAGCACTATTTGTTCAATATAAATTTATATTTCTCAAACACGAAAAGGAGAGTAAAGTAGTTAGCTGACCTGAAAATATGAAGTAGCTGTTGCAGTTCAGAGTCGCCAGGGAATAGTGCTTGCTTTGTAACTAATTCAGCTGTTAATTGAAAAAAACAAAGAAGAAGTAGAGGAAATAATCACTTTACACATGAAATGTATTTGGTTGGCACTAGCAAATCAGAAACTATAGTAACGAATATAGTAAACATACCAAATATGCAGCCCACAGACCATATATCAACAGGTGTTGAATAATGTGTTGCTCCAAGTAGCACCTCTGGAGCTCTATACCACAGTGTCAGGATCTAGATCCATACATTATGAGCGGTAAGTTTGTTTCTCCACATATAAAGACGAATAACGTAGTAAAACCATCCCTTACTATACCTCATGAGTGTATTTCTTAAGTGGAACAGTGACTGCTCGACTAAGCCCAAGGTCTGCAATCTTTAGCATCAATGTTTTCTTGTCCATCAATAGATTGTGAGGCTTCAGATCCCTGTGTATTGATTATACGTAGAGAAGCATGAGTTGTAAAAGGTGTACTCTACCAATGTAAGTCTTTGGAAGAAAGGTGTAGATAGACTTCCAACCTGTGTAAAACTCCACGACCATGGCAGAAAGCCAGACCCTTGCAGAGCTGGTACATCAAAATCTGCACCAACATAACCTCAACTGAGCCACATAACTTCACAGTCTGAAATTACCAACATCATATCTAACTCTGACGATTGATGTAAAAGAATAGCTCCTAAAATGTGCAGTCTGGAGAATCTGATTCTTACAAGAACTAATTCTAAAAAGATCTCGTATTAACACTGGCAGAGAGTTGGATTTCAGTAATCAACTAATTCTAGAAAGAAAAAAGAAACCAATGACAGCATTAGATTAATCATCAAAAGCATCAACGATGAAACTCAACTATCACGATATTAAATATTTAATTTAGAAAGGATGAAAAAAATGAAGTATTTTTCAATACCTTCACAGTTTGGGCTGGAATCATCTCCCCGGTCTGGCGAAAGCTCCTGATGAACTTCTTAAGATCAAGGTCCATATATTCAAACACCAAGTAAAGAACCGTCTTCCCTTCTTTGTTCTGCCCTTGTTTGAGATCCAACAGCCTACACCAACGACAAAAAGGGAAGAGAGAAAACAAATCATAATCCAAAACAAACTCTCAATCACAAAAAAGAAAGACCCAAAACGCAGAAAATGGCGAACCACCAAGAAACAAAAAAGGGAAGAAAAAAAAAAACGAAAAGACCAGAGCTTTACTTAGAAATCAACTTCAACAACAGAAATTTGGTAGACAAGGAACCCATAAAAAAAAAAAGGAAAGAAGAAAGAACCCAAGTTCGAAACGGGGAGACCTGACGACGTGGGGGTCGGAAGACAGCATGCGGAGGAGGGAGACCTCCCGGAGGGTGGTGGGCGGGACGCCCTCGTCGTCCTCGGGGAGGCGGGTCTTCTTGAGCGCGACGATCTTGCCCGTGGCTTTCTCCCTCGCCCTGTAGACCTTCCCGTAGGTCCCCTCCCCCACCTTCTCCAGCTTCTCGTACAGATCCATTGCCCTCGCCCCTCCCATCTGTGCTCTCTCTCTCTCTCCCCCCCTCGCAAACACTAGACGCAGGAAGGAAGTGTGAGGAGGAGCAGGAAAGGGAATGTGGGGGTGGTTTTATGTGTCCTGAAAGGAAAGGAATGGGAGTTGGGTTGCATGCACCGCTTCCTAGCACGTGTGGCAACGGCTATATGTAGGGTTTTTGAATTTCAAACGGTGTGAGGGTTGTTTTTTCCCGGGGAGGGTTGGGATGCTACTAGTACTCCACTTGTAGGAGTGGTGTATGTTAGAAGTGTGGGGTTTTAATCATGATTAGAAGTCATGGTGAGTACATACTTGAAATGATTAACCATAATCACTCTAAAATTTACCAACAATGATATATGCACAAATAGTGCTAAAATTCAATAATCATGATTAAAAAGCCATGGTGAGTATACTGTGATATATATTTAAGAAAAATTTGCCCGAATTGAATTGAAACTTGATTTCGGAAAGGGCTCTCCAAGTGGAATTGAAGTTATCATACGTTGGTACTTTAAGTTGGAGCGAAATATAAACCTAGTGTGTCAAATATTAAGAACCCTCATTTTAGAATTTAATCTTGAATTTTTAGTCTAACCGATGTTTTTTTTTGATAATGGTAGCTTAATATAATTTAGCCCTTGACTTGAAAACCATTGGCAAGGGTACAACAAGTTCAAGATTATTACATATCCAGGATGGAAATATTACAAGTCCAGATTTCCTCTTGAATGGAACACAGGATTCCATTCATCACCATATCAAAAAGTGCACATTCAGAGCCTAAACATAATCAGAGTACGAAGTCCTAGAAAATTACCAAAAATAAAAAAGACAGAACTAGTTTTTAAGAAGCGTCGTTCCCTACGCCAGAGGAACTAGGCATATTGAGATCCCGATCTGTAAGGTGAGGTTGATGAGCTTCAATAGATCCCTTGGGAGAGGTAGGATTGTTTGGGGCAAGTTCCTTGGTCCACGTATTGTGCATGGACGAGATAGAGTGAAGGATTTCTTCTTTTTCAAATCCTGTTGCATAAGTATCTATCCAGTGATGCATAGTAGAAATAATTTCAAAAAGAATAATTGCATGAGTTTTTTGACTATCTCTAAAATTTTTATTGTTTCTTTCCTTCTAAGTTAGCCAGAGGGTGATATGGAGCAAAACAACCCAGCTCCTTATATTTAACTTGAATCTAAGTGGAGGCAAATAATTGAACAAATCAGCAATATTAAAGAATCCAAGATATAAATCTGTGATAAGAAAAAATCTCCAAATATGCCATATGAAGGGACAATTCATAAACAAATGAATATTAGTTTCATGTTGCATATTGCAGAAAATACAGGTACAAGAACCATTCCAACCCCTTTTGGCAAGATTATCTTTAATCAAGTTTTTGTTGTTTAGTACTAACCAAGAGAACAACTTTACTTTTAAGGGTATCCATTTGCACCAAATATTGTTGTATAAGGAGAAACGCATGCCTCCATCATTTAAACTTTTGTAACAAGAGTTTACTGAAAAAATATTAGTATCGTTTGGTAGCCAAAGCAGGGTGTCTTCATCAGGCACCAGAGAGACAGCTTGGAGTATGGAATCAAACACTTCTACCTGGGTTTGAAGAAGTGAAAGATTAGCTGAAGATATCTTAGAATAATCAAATAGTTTATGGAAGTCAGACC
>JAMKQA010078919.1:0-13434 GCA_024699735.1 Posidonia australis
AATCTTTTTTATCTTTTTTAAATGTCTTATAAATTATATTTCTTGTTGTATTTCTAGAAAAACTTTTAAACTGTGGATTTAAATAATTTTGCATATATGATTCAAAATGTTTATTTTCAGAAAAAGAAAATGGTTGTTCGTCTTGTACTATAAATTTAGTTCTTCCTTCCTTACTTTCTTCTGTATTATATTTCCAATTAATTATACCACTAGATCCTACTTATAATTTCGATTGTTTTAAATCTGTGTTATCATCTTTATTATGTTTTGGTATACATTTTTGTAAATGTCTAGATATATGAGCTACACCCCCTCACCTAGGACATGTGTATGTGGTATTACAATAATTATAGTAACACCTAGTTTGATCTACATGGTCTATTATAACATGCTTCCAAACCTAAGAACTTTGTTTCCTAGCTTTTTTAGTGGTTGTGGACTGTGTAGTATGCGTTGGGGTAGAGTGAGGTTGATCTGACTCAATACTAAGGATATAATCATGGCTACCAACATTATCAATATTTTTCATTTTAATATAAAAATGAATATAAAATAATAAAACCCTTAACCCACAAAAACGAAAACCCAAAAATGGAGGGATTAGAAATAAAGAATTTGGAGGGATTAGAAGTAGAAAAACTTTTTAATTGTTGGCTCAACTGGTGTCGCGTGGAGACTGGAAAGTAGAAGACGGGACGGAATCCAAAGCCAAACAGCGAAATCTTCACTTGAAAGTTAAGAGAAAGTTGTAGTAGAGAAAGTTGTAATGAAGAAGAGAAGAGAAGATTGAGTTGTGAAGAAAAATGAATGGGATGGAGGGGTATTTATAGGATAAATGGATAGGATTTTAAATTTAAAAAAAGTGTTATAGCCGTTGCATAGCAACAACCATATATTTAGCCGTTGTGCAACGGTCCTTTGGACCAAGCTGGTGCGCTAGTTAGTTTTTTTTTCTGTAGGCGGCTCGGCCCCGCCTGGACTGTTTCATGGGCCAAACTGGGCCTAGTAAATAGGCCAAAGCTGGCCTGGCCCTTAGGTCCGACACGGCCCATGGCCCACGGCGGGCCTTGCAGGGCTGGGATTGTTGGGTCCGCCCGGTCCAATTTCCATGTCTACCTCCACTCTCTTTTTTTCCTCTTCCTCTTACTATCACCTCCTTGCCCCGCTCCACTATTGCTAGCTTCTTCTCTTTTTTTTTTCTTTTTCACCATTTCATTCTTCTCTTTCTTGTCATTGTCTCTCCATCTCTCTAATGTACTCATCCTCCTCTGTGTACTGCGCTACACCGTCGTCTCTGTGTGCACCGTCGTTTACTCCTCCTCCCCTGTGTACCGCATTACGTTGCCATTTTTGCTTGTTCCTCTTGCCACCTGTGTCGTTGTATCCACTTCTTATTTTTCCTCCATTCTGTGATTCTCAATCGTTAGACATATCCAATAGTTGAACTTAAGTATCTACAAGATTCTTTTTCGTAGATGCTTACACAAAAATGAGACCCATCGTAGTAATCCAAAAGCTCACTCTTCTCAATTTTTTCCTTCATTTTACTTTTTAAATATTTTTTGGTACAGGTGACATCATTTGGGTAATGTGGTACCATTCTTCTAACGTTCCTCCAAACGTTGCCAAACAACAGACCATAGAGTGGCAACCAAACACAAACCATTGGAGGAAAATACCTTATAAAATGGTATTTTCTTTTAAAATCATGAATAATCCATGATGTCCAACTTAATTTCTCTTAAAAGTGCTCCCTAAGGTTCAAATACTACGTACTTAGAAGATGAACAAAACACAACATTAGTTACACCCATCTAATGTATAGTTTGTCTATGTTAAAAAAAATATATTCATATGTATGTACATATTTTCAGAAGGGTCAATATTAATTTCTTACTATTTAATAATCTCTTCCCCAAGAGGTCCCAATTTGTAGTAAATTTCCATGGTTGAACTAAACACTTTTCGTGTGGCTCATAATGTTTATTAGACAAAGTAACATAACTCGTCCATGTAATAGTGTGAAATTTAACGTCAAACTTTTATAAGTTTACCTCAAACTTTTTCTCTTAAACTTTTCTTTAAATTTAACGTCAATAAATTAGTTTGGAAGACTCTTATTCTAACTATTATTTGATGTCTCTGGTTACATAGAAATGATGTCATTTTTCGTAATAAAAGGAGAGATATTGTAGTATTTTACTATATCATGTTTTTGACTATTTTTTGACAGATAATTTGATCATTAGACAGAATGTAGTTGCTCCTTCTAAGCCAGACAGCTTCCAACACATGCATCATAATTGAGACTTGGTTCATAATGCTCAAGGGAATTACAATGCTATCAATCCTATTGGAATATGAAACTCAGGTGTTACCAGAGACCCTATCCTCAACCAATAATTTGACATGAACAATAGAAACATCGTAGACTCATAAAGGATGACTCTATTGTCCACTAATTCTTATTGGATTTTCTTTATTTTGTTGGGGATTCATTTTCTTTATTGGACTTCTCTTATCCTCTCCAAATTTTTTTGCAGGTTATTGGTTGTCGGATTCTCTTTTGAGTTTTATTTTTGCTATAATTTGCTTTTTGAATCAAAGAATATTGTTTTTTTAGAAATGATTTTTTAATATATATTACAAGCATATCAAACACATGGTTATGAGATCACCATCAAGTGAAACGGATTCTCATAATTTTTTTTTCTCGTCGTTCATGAGACACTGTGGCAGTTGAACTTCTGACCACTCGTATAACCTCAAAGAGACTTCACCACTAAACCAAGTAATTGCAGACCATCGAAGAATATTGTTGTCTGGACTATCTTGTGTCATCCTATTTTGTTTTTTTCCTCTCATATGAAAAGATAAACTCTTATACTATTTTGCTTAATGATGGTACCCATAGCCATGCTTTTACTTCTATAAAATGTAACATTTACACAAAAAAAAAAAAAAAAAAAACACATTTTCCATTTTCATGGTTGAACTAAAACACGCTGGACGTTGGCCATTTGTGTATCCGTGACCGTGAGCTACAGTTTTTGTACCTCGTACGTATCCAGATCGAACCCATAGATCCGGTTGCAGAAACAAGGGCCCCGTCCCAAAAGGATCCGCTAGATTCCTCTCCACTATTCTCCATCGACAAATAAAGAAGTCGTGAGATATGGGCCCCGTACAAAAAGAAAAAGGTTTGCCGTCGCCCCCTGTCCTCCTCTCGTCGCCCCCTGTCCTCCTCTCCTCCAGTCCCATTTACGGTCCGCCCGCCTCATTTTATATGCCACTAGTACTCCTCCAGCCGGCGTTCGTACCCATAAATTAAACAAGCCACACAACCAATCTTCCTCTGCCTTCTTCCTTCTTCGCTGCTTGTCCACGTACTTACTCTTGTTCTTTATCTACCTGCTTCTTCCGACCATACTGGGAAGAACAACTTTGCTCGTTCTCCTGCAGATGGAACTAGCAGTCACGAAGCGAAGTCACAGGTTCTTCAAGTTTAGATCCCCCACCAGCTCTCGCAGTTCCTCCTCCCCCAACTTCTAAACAACTCTGTCTCCACCTCTTGGGTTCTTTTCTTCTTACTTCCTTTCTTTCATAGAAGGATCAATTTCAATCCAACACCTCCTTCCTTCTTCTTCTCGCGTTTCTTTGTTTTTTCACTCTGGCGTATGTTTTGACACCTCAATGTTGGGCGAGTGGTTCGAATTCTCACGAGGTGTGGTGATAAAGATGGATTTGATCATGCTCCGGACAGACTACTCCCGTCTATTCTGCCTCTTCTCTGGCGTCTCCTCCTACGAGAACCATGAAGGAAAACCTCGGATCTAGCACCCCACGATACCCAACCAATTCTTAATCGTCCCCAGCAATCCCTCCTCCTCCTCCTCCTCCTCCTCCTCCTCCTCAATTTCTCCGAGTCCTCAAAAGTTCCTCCTCCTGAAATTGTTCTCGTTGTTGTAACTGCTTCTGTGCGACCATGCTTGAGTCGCGGCGTGGCGGCGAGCCCGGCGGGTGTGAGTACGTCGAGGTCGATCCGTTCGGGCGCTATGGCCGGGTGAGTGTTTGCTCGTTTGTCGGAAGTCCACAAAATCGAAATCTTGTATTCTTTTTGGTCTGTGTTTGATATTCGTGATTACTGTGCTAAGTTGATTTTTTATTTCTGCCTGATTGGGAAGATCGAAATTACTACTTGCCAGTGTTTGGTACTAGAAAGAGATTGTATTTGACTTTTATGTATTAAATCGCTTAATTCATTGCAATTAATTACTTCTGAGGCAGGTAGTGGTGGTGGCATTCGCCTGTCAGCCCATTAAAAAAAGAGAGGCGCTGATGTTATTGTTTTTGTATTTGGAAGAAACTGGTTTTAAGGATTTGTTTTACTTGCAACTTGGCTATTGCGTGGCTCTTCTTTATTATTAGTAGTTCTTCTAGGATTCCAACCAATCCATCGCTGACAAATCGATGCTAATAAATCTATGTAAATTTAGGATGCTTTGAGTAATATCTAAATCTTACCATCCATTTAAAGATGTTACTTTGATCTTTGTTTTTAGAAAATCAGTTCTACTGGCCAATTTATCATCGGACCGATCAGTCAGTTGCCATATAGGACTTGCTGATTCTACTGATTAAATGGTTTGATCACGTCACTCTATCGGTTGGCTGATTAGTTGTATAACTGCCAAGTGGATACCCATACCAAACTGATTCCTAACCTTGATGTTGAGTATAAACTTGTTCTTTTTATAGAAAGAAAACTATGCATTAGGTTTAAACCAGTTATAAATATTGTATTTGACAACCAAATTCAAAACAATTAACTGATTAAGGACAATCTACAGAGTTCTAAAACACATAGGTTGTTGGTTTAGTACTAATTCTCACACATATTGTATTGGTTCTGTATATCTTGCTAGCAAACCAGACTGTGACTCAAAACTAACACAGTATTTAATTTTGTAGTGTGAATTTGTACCAGAGACTTGTTTATGTGGCACTCACTTTGTTGAGGCTGACTAGACTAGTTGATCCAAGATAATAATTGAACTTGAGTGGTAAGAGAAGTTCATAATCCACATGAAACTAATCAAGTATTTCCTCTTTTCCAAGATATGAACAGCTGATTTCTAGATAATTAGCTAACCTTTTGATGTAGGTTGTTTTTAATAGTTTCTGTTAGTCCCAACCGTTATAAATCCCATCAGTCTTCTCTTTTAATTTTAGTTGGACGTAGCCATAAAAAATAGTCTAATTTTCGCTTGGTGATATTTACGATATTTGTATAATATACAGTGCATATATTTACATTAGAAAATAAAGGAAAACTATAGTGTGAATCTGTTGTGATTCAATTTCAATTATAAATATCAACGCAAGGTGGTGGGTAGTCAATTTCTCAAAAATAGAACTCATGAAATTAGAGTCCACTTCAATCAATGAACAAACCATTTGAGATATCTTTTAGCGGAAAGATTTGGGTCCTTGCTTCTTTCAGCATGTACAATTTTTTTAATAAGAAATAACAGATTGTAATATTTTTTATAAAGATATTTTCTGCATATTAATTAATAGAACTTCTCCATTCTTTTAGCTGTGATACTATGTGATAGCCATCTTCTGCAAGCACATCAACTTTTTTCTGCTTTATCAATAAAACTATGGATAAAAATGACAGATAATAACATTTTTGATGAACAAAAAATATCTTCACTGTTAATCAATAGCATCTCTCCATTCTTTTTCCTGTAATATTTTGTGGACCACGCACATTAACTTTTATCTGCTATATCAATTGAACTATGTATAATAGATGGTTCAGGTTCATTTATATTGGAATTCATAAACTACCAGCACTTTGTATTGAGCATTCATATTTCTTATGCATACATCTAGAACGTGCTTACTGGAACCAAGTCTTATCATTTTTATACTTTTTTCTTATTCCAGTTTAAAGATGTCCTGGGCAAAGGAGCCATGAAGACAGTGTATCCTTTCTCTGTTAGTGTTCCTGTCTTTGTTTTATGTCCATGTTGTGTGTGATATAGCCTAGTTTGATTTTAGTTTTGTTTTCTTCAATATGGAAGCTCTTTTAAGGAGAGCTGTTGAGGAAAATTGAGTCATTGGTCTTCTATTGTTGTCCCCTCTAGTTCAATTCTACAGTTGAAGTGTCAAATTAATTGGAAATGAAATAATACTTTTTCAAATCAAAATTATGTATACAAAAGTCCATGGTGTAAGGTCTGATATGGTGAAGAAAACCTGCTGGGGAACAAAGATGAAGTCAAACTAATATAAAGAACGCTAAGATTGGACTTCCCTTAACTCACAGAAATTCGAATAACAGATATCGGGCATTTGATGAGCTGCTTGGGATTGAGGTAGCATGGAACCAGGCCAAGATCTGTGATGTGCTGCGCTCCCCTGAGGCATTGGAGCGCCTCTATTCTGAAGTCCATCTCCTCAGCACCCTCAGCCACGATTCCATCATGCAATTTCACTCCTCTTGGGCTGATTCTAGGAACAGAACATTCAACTTCATTACTGAAATGTTCACGTCTGGGTCACTTAGGGAGTAAGCGTCACATTCTTTTATATCACTTGCTTGGCTCTGTTTCATATGGTCATTACTATTCTCTTTATCCTTGCATCTGAAAATCGATATGATTGTCAAAGTATGGGACTCGAACTTTTTTTTTAATCAGGAGGTTGGAAAATTGGGTTCAGGTACCGGCAGAAATACAGGCGTGTCGATATCAGGGCTGTAAAGAACTGGGCACGCCAGATCCTACATGGCCTCGTGTACCTACACAGCCATGACCCTCCAGTGATTCACAGAGACCTTAAGTGTGATAACATCTTTGTCAATGGCAATCTTGGGCAAGTCAAGATCGGCGATCTCGGATTGGCAGCTGTTCTCAGGGATGCACAGCCAGCCCACAGTGTTATAGGCAATGGACCTCTTCTCTCTCTTCAGTCTCTTAAGAAGTCCACGCTTTTAGCCTTTCCTTGACTCTTTTTTTGTTACGAACTCTGCAATTAGTCCTCGTTCTGTAGGGGAAGATGGATCATACCTAACATATTTAGCAGTTTGATAGAATTGGTTCTCTGTATTTATTTACAGTTAGGATTCATGTGGTTCAAACTTCAAACTGATATAGATTCCATGGGTCTAACTAGAATTCATGTGGTTTCAAGCATTTCGCTTAAGACAGTAATCACAGTATATTACAGTCAGTTGATTGTGATATTGAACTTGACGTCTCTTGGTCTCACAGGAACGCCGGAGTTCATGGCACCTGAATTGTATGATGAAGAATACAATGAACTTGTGGATGTCTATTCTTTTGGCATGTGTGTCTTGGAAATGCTTACGGCTAAGTATCCATATAGTGAATGCTCGAATCCTGCACAAATCTACAAGAAAGTTACTTCGGTGGGCTACTTACAATTTGCTGTTATTTCATATATGTTGACTGCAAACGGACCTGGTTGCTGATCATATCTTGTATGTTTTCCTTTTATGCTCAGGGAAAGCCCCCTAGTTCATTCTACGAAATCCAGGACCCAGAAGCTCAGAGATTCATTGGTAAATGCTTAAAAAATGCTTCAAGGAGATCATCTGCGAAGGAGCTTCTTCTTGACCCTTTCCTTCAACTTGAAACTGTGGATCAAACACCATCCATGCATGGTGGATGTTATATGGGCAAATCAGAAATCCCATCTCCTCGTTCCGAGGTGGTTGACCACCCAAAGATGGTGAAGAACACCGACATGAAAATCACTGGGAAGATGAATCCTGATGATGACACCATCTTCCTCAGAGTACACTTCGCTGATAAAGATGGTATACATAAGTGAGTTATTACTTTAGATTGTAAAAGCTGTCTTCAAGAATTTAACCTGAGATGTGCTTGTGTTCTTGGTTGTTACTTGGCAGGCCATACTAGGAACATATATTTTCCATTTGACATCATTAGCGACACTCCTATTGATGTTGCTAATGAGATGGTGAAGGAATTGGATATAACCGACCGAGACCCCTCTGCAATTGCTGAAGTGATTGATCGGGAAATCTCGTCTTTGGTGCCTGATTGGAAGGAGAGAAGATTGGAAGATGAACACCATGAGCACCATCATGTTTTCAGCTACAGCGATGAAGATGATGGTAGTCATCCCCCCTTGTTTTATTTGTCTTCTTCTACCTCCTCCCAAAGCTCAAGTTTTAGTCATGCAGACCAGCACGGCGCCCATGGCTACCAGAACAATGGTCATCTTGCCTACCATTGGCTCCAAGGTAAACATGTGTTGTGTACTCCGTTCATTTTTTTAGTCCTTGGATTTTTTTGAGTCCTTGGATTTTAGACAGCAGTAGTTTGAGAACTTGAATAGATTGGCTTTCTATATATTAAATACACTTTGTTTGAAGCGTACAACTACTAACCATCAGGTGTTTTGTTTCCTTGCAGATCATAACATATTCCCTGATGATGACGACGATGATACAAGCTCACAGGGCTCCTTGCACTCTGACAAGTATTCTTACGTGAATTGTGAGCCCGAGCCAAGTCCACGACGGCGAGATTACCAACCTGTCCCACACAACCAGAAAGCATCGAGATTTTGTCCTGAAGAAAATTCAAGTGCCGACTCGCACCTCACGGTGAAGCTCCTCAAGCAGTGTGCTGTGTCAGTAGAGCCTCCACAGCAATCCTCTTGCCATGGCACGAGGAAGTCATCGGACAAACGACAACTCGTAAGGAACAAATCTCTTGTGGACATACGCAGCCAGCTGTTGCACAAGACACTGGTGGAGGAGGTGAACAAGAGAATGTTCAAGACCGTCGGGGCTCTAGAAGACATTGGGTATGAACGTCTTTGTGAGTCATCTGGCAAGGGAAAGAGATCGTCTTGTGGGGCTGCCAATAAGAACCTGGGGTTGACATGGAGTAGAAGTTAATAAACCATGAAACTACCCTTGTTTGTACATGATTCATATTTTAATTAAAGAAATCACGTACCGTTTGTTATTGTGCCTACATGTGCTAATTTATTTGTACAATGAGAGTCTGAGAGTATGCGAAAAGGTATCTATGAAAGAATCTTTTGAAAGTTTTATTCTTGTTTTTCCTGAGTCTGTTTTTGAAAATATGAACTTGGGAAAAAAAAAGTATGGTACTGCTCATGCAGTAGTATTATTTTGCTTCATTTATTCCTCCCAAACACTTTTCCTCCTATGATAGTCTGATTCTCCTCTTACGACTTTTAGTTTTTTATTTCAGTTTACTGCAAGAACGTTTCGAGCGACTCCGAAAGTAATTGCATCGGTAAGTGATAGACCTCTAAATGCCACAAACAAAACAGCAAATAGCAAAAATCACTATGTGTAACAACATTATGGGATTTAATTATAAAAATAAAATTATAAACCTGTAGGGTGAATTTGTTTGGCTTTTGCAATTTTTTGATTGCGACAAAAGCTAGCATTTTTGGGAGGGTGGAGGACCTAAGATCCATTCATTAAGTTGAGAATTTTTTGTTTGCAAGAATCAATCCCGCAACACTGCTGTAGTTTTCATCATTTGCCTGGGCTACGAGCACCATTAAAAAGTGGTTCACCGTTACTGGTGGTTCTAAGTTTTTGCTGCTTAAACGATGGAAAAGTGACTCGACCACCTTCAGTTGTGAATTGTGATCCATCCACAATTATCTTGCTCAACTCCAAAGCCCCTTGGTTGCTCGTCACACCATCATGTCGGATAGGTTGACCATTATTAATGTTCCTCATCACTACAGATGTGGCGGCTCGTCCCTCCTTGACTGTTTGATGTCAACACTGCTGTGGCAGACCTGAGTGGAGTTGTATGTGGCCATTGATCTCCGAAAGAGGACCATATATATACGACGTAGTCTAGGTGAAGGTCGTTTGCTAGGAGCTCGAGCATCGTTACTTGTTAGAAGATGTCAAGATACCTCAACGACGACTCTACCATAGTGCCCTCATGATATAAACAATCAAAAGACAAGCTCCTTCCCGGCTTCCCCACATGATATAAACCAACTGCCCAGCGCAGTTGGTCAGGGAGAGCGGCACGTTCATTCTCTTCTGAATTCGAGCTTTGGGAAATTAGAGGGGAAAAAGTTCCTTCCACCATTCATCTATCATTTCCAAAAGAAGAATGAAAAAAAAAGAAGAGAGGAAAAAGCTCCTTTCCCCTGTTCAGCTTGGATTTAGAAGTTCGAACGGCTAATGCATTAATTACCTCACATGCATGCTTTCCTATATTTAGGACTACAAATCACTGAGGATGGGATCGAGGGATTATTCATCCACGTTCCAACATGGGGGGAAATATTATCTGGAAGGCTGATTCTGGCTAAGACTGTGAGCTCAGACCACATGGCGCCCAACATTGGAAGTTAATGATCCAACACTGTCACGAAGGCTCCAAAACTGGTGATGATCCAGCAAGATAACACCTGCATGGCCTAAATAAGCTAGGATGACCTTTACCAAAGAAGCAAGACCCAAGAAAGCTGTTCTTTTTTTTTTTTTTGGAAGCAGTTTAAATCTCACGTCTGACTCCAGCAATTTTTTATTTCTTTTGGGTAGAAAACTCACACATGCTTCAATCCAATCATAATATGCACGGAGTCTAATTTGCACCCCTGGCCACAACCTAGAATGTTCCCCGTTCATCGTCATATACGTTAAGGCTAGGGCCCACCACCACTCACGCAGGATAGAGTCGTGGGTCCCACCAATACAAATCTGACCACCCTTGGATCATAATCGAACAACATCCACAGGTCCACTAACCACATTCTCCAGACATGTACATGAGTACGTCCCCCTTCTCACGCAAGCAGAAAGAAAGAAAACCTTTTCACCTTTCGGTCCTTTTCCACCGAAGCATGCATCCTACCCGTTGATCCAACCGCCCTTCCCCAATCCAACGACTGAAAACTGAATCACGTTATTCCATCCCCCCCACAACCCAACAAATACAGAGAAGAAGAAGAAGCAGCAGTATCAGCAGAAGCAGCAGCAGCTTGAAAGTGATGGAGGCGGACAAGGCACCCCCCCCTTCCCCGATTGCCACAGGGAAGGGCAACCGGACCGCCTCCGTGAACAACGGCGACCTCGGCAAGTACCTGGAGCGCTCCCTCAAGATCCCCGACGTCACCCTCCCAAACCCCTTCCCCTGCTCCCTCCGCCTCCTCCACCGCAAGATCCCCTCGGGGATCGACCTCCAGTCCCTCCGCGCCGGTGACGAGACAGCCGTGAGGCTCCTCCTCGAGGCCGCAGCTGGCACCGGGGCATTCCGGATTGACGGGCACGGGCTGGAGCTGGAGGAGGTGAGATTGGTGGTCGAGCTGGCGGCGACGAGGGGCGGTGGTGGTGTGGTTGAGGTGGAGGATGAGGTGGGGAGGTGGGTGGGGAAGAAGGAGGGGGGTGTAAGGGAGGAGCTGTGTTGGTCGGGGCCGGTGGAGGAGGGGGACTCGGCGGTGGCCGGGAAAGCGCCCGTGATCGAGACGTATCGGCTGCTCAGGTGAGATTGAAGAACGTGGTTTCCACTACGTAGACTTTGCATTTTCCTTCCTTTTTGTCCCGAAGATAATAAAAAAAAAAGTGTAAGAGAACATCATTACTCTAATAATCTACTTTCTTTAATTTTTAAGCTTTTTTGTGCCATTCTTCTTATTTTTCTTTTAATTCTCTATGATAACTTCAGTGTCATTATTTTTTTCGAATCGAAATGTCTCTTAGGAGTCCATTTCAAGCAATTCTCGTAAAATTTGGTTTTCTTTTTACAATATAGAATTGTGCATTTCAAGGTTGCGATTGAATTAAACCGGCCTGCACTGGATTATATTTCTAGTTTTGAACAGAAGTTCTTTCGTAGAACTTTTTTGTTTTGAAGAACAGATTGAATACTAGTTGAATGAGGAAAACATCAGCATATATTTTTACTAGGTTATATGTACATGCAATATCATAGAAGCTAGCCTGATAATTAATAACTTGATATCAATCTTACATCGAGTAAAATCTAGGTCCGAGTTTGAATTCTAGTTTGTGTTTGAACTGAAAATAATTTCAACCTGAACATTAATGAACTTCTTGATCGAACTCAAAACTTGAAGCTCCTGCTAAGATTAAAACTACGTTTCTGCTTGATTAGTCTAGCTGGCTCAATCGAGATAAATTTGATTAGCTCCTCTACACGGTAGTACATTTAGTAGATAGTACTATAAAATTTAAAACTTAAGTTAATTACTATCGATATTAAATGATACAAAATGCTAATTAAGGACAACATAATCTTGATAATGTTAAAGATTGCAACATTGGATAATGCCAGCAAACACATTTGAATGTGTCATTATCCAGTAATCAAATTTATATAAATTGACAATTGCTTATCGTATTATTGTATCAGAGTGCACATATTCTTATAAGCCATGGTGCATACTTATCATTTTCATTACACCATCAACAGTCTCTCCCATGCCAATATGCTTATACGATATCAGCAACCATACTTGTGTGAGTAATGGTCATTGAAGATCATTTCAAATGAAGGGTGAAACGGACGTCCGTTTCACTCATTCATGGTCGGATTAACTTCGGCAGTTACCAACGTTTATTGCTGGAATTGAAACGACAGAAGGGGAGTCGTTGGAGGAAGGGCGGAGGGTGGTCAAAGATTTTCCCCTATAAATAGAGGAGAAGACTGTAAGGGAAAGCACAGCGAAATCTTACAGAGAAACTTTCTCCTGCTTGACCATCGTCGGAGCTTCGATCTTACGATCCCTGTTTTTTCCTTCAAGTGGTATCAGAGCCACCGTGCCCGAGCTCGCCATGTAGCCGTGCTCTGGATCTGCACAGCACCTCCGTGCAGTCTTCCCCTAGCGTGCCCCTGCCTGCGGTGCCCCTCCCTCCGTGCGGTCCTGCGTCGTCGATCCACCCCCTCTCCGCGCAAACCTCCGCCAGATCTCGCCGCCCGCGCGATCGTCTCCGCGCGCCCCTATCTAGCGTTGCCACACCTTGCCTGCGGTGCCTCCCCGCGCCCTCCCTCAGCGTCGCCACTGCTTCCTCGCGCCACCTCCCTGCGCAGCCTCCCCGCGTGAGAGCCCGTTGCCTCCCCGCGCCGCCTCCCTGCGTGAGAGCCCGCTGCCTCCCCATGCCGCCTCCCTGCACGAGAAGCCTCTCATTTTTCTACGCGTGACTTGGTGGAGGTTAGATTATTTTGGGATTGCATATTTATAATTAAAAAAAAAAGAAATTTAATTAAGTTAACATTTAAGTGCATGTTAATTAAAATAATTAGGAATTTAATTGAATATTAAATGTTTATTTTGGATTAATTGATATTAAAATTTTGTTGAAATATTTAAGAATTGTTAACATTAATATTGTTGTTA
>JAMKQA010078920.1:0-12984 GCA_024699735.1 Posidonia australis
TTTTTATATACAAACATTTTAAATAGTTTTGATCAAATCTAGCGGTTTAGATTTTTAATCTTATGGTTAGATGTTAAGATATACAAAGTTGTCTATATATATATATATGCAGATATCCGTATCCGTATCCGTATCCGTTGAAAATTCAAAAGACGTATCCGTATCCGTATCCGCTCAAATTCAAAAAACCATATCCGTATCCGTATCTATATCCACTCCTAGGCGGATACGGATATCCGTATCCGCTCATAAACGGATAAAGATACGGATATTTTACGGATATACCGTATCCGTTTGCACCCCTAACAAGAACACAGCAAGTTTTAAGTGGTTCAACCGAAACTTACGTCCACAAGCGACAACAGGGGGCGGGATGATTTCACTATTCAGAATGGGATACAAATTACAGCAGTAGAGGTGGATTTTATAATTGTCCAACCTCTCTAAATATGGCAAACACAATTTAATTGCTGCCATTAAACGGATTAGCGGTTATGGAAACTTTTCAAATTCCAAAATAACCGTTCAGCTTCCCAAAAGGGAAATTACCAAATTCTGATTCAAGGCATTCAACAATTCTCCACCTTGACTTGAATCCTCTTGTTGCCGTCAGCCCCATCATGGGGTTAATTCAGACTGTAGATGTTAAGCAAATCCAAACAATGCATGAATTTGCTCTCAGTGATTGCTTTAGTAAACATGTCTGCAAGATTGTCTTCTACACCAACTTTCTTTAACTTGATTCTCCTCTCTGATCGGATGAAATGGTACCTAACATCGATGTGCTTAGTTCGATCATGATGCACTTGGTCTTTTGCCAAGCACAATGCACTTAAACTGTCACAGTGTATGATAGCTTGATCTTGATTCAAACCAAGATCTCCAATCAGTCCTTTTAGCCATATACCTTCCTTTGCAGCTTCTGTCAATGTCATATATTCTGCCTCTGTCGTAGACAAAGAAACTTTAGATTGCAAAGTTACTTTCCAACTGATAATAGAACTGCCTAAAGTGAAAACATATCCTATCATGGACCTTCTGCTGTCAACATCTGCTACATAATCTGAATCTGAGAATCCCAACACTAAACACTCACCATCTCTCCCATAGACGAGGCCAACATCTGTCGTGCCTTTCAAATATCTGAAAATGCACTTTACAACCTACCAATGCTCCTTCCCAGGTTTACTCATAAACTTACTAACAACACTGACAGCAAATGCAATATCTAACCTGATGCAAACCATGACATACATAAGGCTTCCAACAACACTAGCATAAGGAACACGAGACATGTATTCATTTTCAGATTCTGATTGAGGAGAAAAAAATGTAGAGAGATATAAATTCGCAATGATAGGGGTATTGGCTGGCTTTGCTTCTAACATTCCAAACTTTGATAGAATTTTCTGAATATACCCCTTTTGAGATAGAAACAATTTGTCACGCTTTCTATCTCTATAAATCTCCATGCCTAATATTTTATTTGCTACGCCTAAGTCTTTCATCTTAAATTCTGAACTGAGACAGTCTTTCAATTTCTGAATTTCTACCATATCTTGTGCAACTATAAGAATATCATCTACATAGAGAAGTAGATAAATAGGAGCTCCAGTACTAAGTTGTTTGTGATATACACAACTGTCATACATGCTTCTGTTGAGTCCAATTCTGATCATGAAACTGTCAAATCGCTTATACCATTATCTTCTGGTTGGCACATAAATATGTCTTCTTCTAACTCTCAATGAAGAAAAGCTGTTTTGACATCCATCTTCAAAATTCTGATGTGCCACAAAAGCAAGTAGCAAACGAATAGAAGTATGTCGAACAACAGGAGAAAAAATTTCATTGTAGTCAACACCTTCTCTCTGACTGTAGCCGTTTGCCACTAAGCGAGCTTTGTATCTCACTCCTTTAGTTTCTTGGACTCCAATCTTCTTCTTGAAAATCCACTTGCATCCGACAATCTTCCTTCCAGTTGGAGGTTTAACAAGCTCCTATGTCTGATTCTTATGCAAAGATTCCATTTCTTCGCCCATTGCAGCAACCCAATTTTCAGATTCTGCACTTCTGATAGGTGGATGGCTCGTTTGACTCCACCTCTTCCACTGTTTGAAGAGCACCGGCAAGCATGGACTCATACCCAAGTCGATTGGGTGGGACAATTTATCTTCGAGGGCTAGCAGTAGCAATGGAATACGGCTGTGATCTGTCCTGCCCTTCGACATCTAAGGTGGTATCTATCATCTCAACTAACTGTGGTGAATCTTCTTCATTTCTCTAACTTGGAGTTATTTGAAACTCCACCTGCTTAGGATCACTATTCTGCCTTTCTGATGTAGGTACCTGTACACTTGAATGAAGTAGTGACTTTTCATCAAATGTAACATTCCTACTAAGTAAAACCTTGCGATCAGAGAAAGACCACTGAAACCTTTAACACCTGTGCCATATCCCATAAACAAACCTTTCTTTGCTCTTGGTTCTAATTTACCCTCATTAACATGATAATAAGCAGGGCAACCAAAAACTCTGAGATTAGCATAAACTACAAGTTTGTTTGACCATACCTCAATTGGTATCTCATTCTGTATAGCACTGGAAGGGCATCGATTCACCAAGTAATAAACTGTGTTAACAACTTCTGCCCAGAAATGTTTTTCCAATCTAGAATTGGAAATCATGCAGCGAACCTTTTCAAGCAAAGTCCTGTTCATCCGCTCGGCTACGCCATTTTGTTGTGACGTATCTTTCACTGTGCGATGACGAGCAATTCCTACATTTTTACAGAAATTATTGAATTCATGTGACAAAATTCCATACCATTATCAGTCCAAAGGCGTTTGATCTTCCTTCCTGTTTGATTCTCAACAAGGGTCTTCCACTGCTTGAAGTTTTCAAAAGCTTCATTCTTGTACTTCATCAAGAACACCCATGTCATTCTAGAAAAATCATCAATAATTGAGAGAAAGTACCTTGAGCCTCCCAATGATGGAACTCGAGAAGGTCCCCAACAGTCTACATGGATATAGTCCAGAGTTCCTTTGGTATTATGATCCCCTTTTTGAAAATAAACTCTACGCTGCTTGCCAAATACACAATGTTCACAAAACTCCAGATTTGAGAACTTATGTCCTTCCAAGTGACCTTGCTTACTGAGAATTGTCATTCCTTTTTCACCTAGGTGTCCAAGTCGCATGTGCCACAACATGGACTGATCTGACTGTGAAGATGTTGTTGCTGCAATATCTGTAACAGTTGAGACTTGAAGGATATAAACAGGGCCTTTCTTTATACCTTTCGTCACAACCAAAGCTCCTTTTATAATTCATAGAACTCCATCTCCACCTGAATATTTAAAACCCTTGTTATCTAAAGTAACCAAGGATATTAAATTTTTCACCAAACCTGGAACATGTCGAACTGTCAAAGACCTCGTCACACCATCATGCATTTTCATCGGAATTGTTCCAATGAAAATGATTTTGCAAACTAAATTGTTGACCATTGAAACATTACCACCATCAATTTCTTGATAAGTAGAGAACCATTCCCTTCTAGGGCACATGTGATGTGACACACCAAAGTCCAAAACCCAACTATCGGTTGGACACATGCCATCAGAAACTGTAAAAGCAATATCAGGTTCAAATGAAGAATCATCTTGAGCAACAGTTGCAACCTTCTCCTTTGACTTCTTCTTGCGACAATCTACTTTCCAGTGTCCAGATTGCTTACAGTAATTGCATGTCCTTTTGATTTGGATGACGTCCTTTTGATTTCGACCTTCCCTTGTTCTTTCTGTCCCCTTTATGATCGTCCACGTCTATTCTCAAAACTTGTTGCAGAAAGTCCTGATCTTGATGTACCTACACTAGTACTACCATTCGATGCCATGTGACGTAATTGACGAGTGAAGACTGGATTTTACCTCTTCTAGAGAAATTATGTCCTTACCAATAACAAAAGACTGCACAAAATTCTCATACGACTGTGGAAGAGATACTAACAACAGTAGGACTGCATCTTCGTCTTCGATCTTGACATCTATGTTTCTGAGCTCCATTAGCAATGTATTCAACTGATTAAGATGCTCCTTCTGAGATGTACCTTCCTACATGCGAAGCGAAAATAAACGTTGTTTTAGGAGTAGCTTAATGGTTAGCAACTTCGTCATGTAGAGACTTTCGAGCTTCAACCATAACCCTACAACTTTCTCCTCATCCACAACTTCAATAATCACTTCGTCAGCCAAACAAAGCAAAATAGTCGAATGGACCTCTTCTTGTGAAGCCAGTTTTGCTTCACTAATGCCCTCTGGCTTTGTTTTCATCAATGGTGTCCAAATGCCTAGTTGTTTCAACAAAGCTCGCATCTTAATCTGCCACAAACTAAAACTATTCTTTCCTGTGAACTTGTCAATCTTCACATTATGTGAAGACATTTCTTATGATTTGCAAGTTCGCTGGAAAACTACTTGTTTCACCGGAAAGCCCCAAAAATCGCTAGAGGCTGCACGAATCTCCTCCGTGCGCACTCGTACGATTGCATTGTCGTTGACCCATCGATTCACGCAGGTCGTCGATCGCAGACGCTGCTGATCGCACCGCTGCTTGCACCGATGCTGCTCTACTTCCAGCCTCCGCTAGCATTTCGCCTTCCGCAACCAAATGCCGCCGCTCGCCCTTGCGCGTCCCACCTGCGCGCACAAGTCGCCGCCACGCGCACAAATCCCCACAAGAGCCGCCGCCACTGCCACGCAGCCTCTCTCAGATCACGCGATGTTAGATCGCGCAACCACGCCCTCTACGAGAGTTACCGCTGGACACCCCTCTTCTACGCAAGGAAACCTAGCCACCGCTCTGCTCGTCGATTCGACGTCGCCGTGTACGATCAGGGCATGCCAACGCAAGCTGCACCGATCCTGCGTCGATCTTTCCCTCGAAACCTGACTCTGATATCAGTTTATTATGCAAAACCAAGAGAAAAACAAACTAGAATAGAAAAATCGACAATCACAATCGCACAAGAACACAGCAAGTTTTAAGTGATTCAGCCGAAACTTACGTCCACGGGCCACAACAGGGACGAGGTGATTTCACTATTCAGAATGGGATACAGATTACAACAGTGGAGGTGAATTTTATAATTGTCCAACCTCTCCAAATATGGCAAACACAATTTAATTGCTGTCATTAAATGGATTAACGGTTATGGAAACTTTTCAAATTCCAAAATAACCGTTCAACTTCCCAAAAGGAAAATTACCAAATTCTGATTCAAGGCATTTAACACAAGGATGGATAATGGGTGAGGATTCACCAAGCTACGCATACTAGATCACTAGTCATTAAGTAGTTCGATACATGCATTTATTCCACTTGAGTCGTTACTATTTGATATTTCAAGAATCAAGACAATTATAAATACACTATTAAAGCATAATGCTCCTTCAACTTCAACAGGCAAAAGTAGACCACAAATATCTAAAACATCAGAAGATAAAGTACTAATAAGACAAACTTGGATGAAAGTTGACAAGCAAAATACATTTGATGTTGAATTTTCCATGAGACAACGGTCTTCCCCAAGTGGCAAGGAAAATTGACAAGGGTATTAGCAACAGCAGCAGCAGTAGCAACACTTAAAATGGTACAGAATTTTACTTAAAAGAGAAGTCAAAATTTTACCAAGGGGGTTACCACAAGTCCATACTACAAAGAAAAAAACAGCAAGTAAACCTTATGGACCTGGAAAGACACAAAGAAAAAATATTTATCCGCTCAAAAAACATATGAAAACCTCATAAATACCTAATTGCACAACTTTCATCTCAATATTTGTCAATGACTTTTCTCTCCTTCACCTAATGACTCTTCTTTGAAGATTTCTTCAATGGCTTTCCTTTGGATTTCAATTTACTTGGTGTAGAAGATGACTGCCGTTCCTTTCTTCTATTCTTCTCTCCCTTGACATTGAACATAGAAACAGCCTGCATTGAATAAAAGATAACCAAAAGGACATCAGCCATCATGTCATGCTGTGATGCTGGGCAGAAAAACCAGACTTGCAGAACAAAAATCTGAAAGGACAACGTATAAATAAATATGAATTGAAGTTGTAAGGCTTGCCTTGTTAACATCTAGTATATCTTCAGAGCCTCTGGACATTAATTTATTCAGAATTTTCTCTGTTTGTTGCTTCTCTTCTCTGCCCATTCCTTTTCCTTCCACAACAGGGAGGAACTACAAAAAAAGCAGTCATAGTAAGTATCAATATTTTGAGAGATCCATACCCATGTGTTGACATTATAAAGTTAGCATTGGCACTCGAACCTTTCGAAACTTTCCAGGATGCTTTGCAGGTTTTTCCCCTGGTAGTTTTTTATCAAATTTTCCACCACTTGCTGTAGCAGTTGCAGCCATCCCCGCAACATTCTTGAGCTCATGTTTGCTTGCTGTCTTTGGCACCTCTCTTTGTGTTCCGGTTATGGGCAATGCAGTTGCCGCTAGTTGTACATGGCTGAATCAGACAAAAAGAAATTTAGATTGATGTTTATAGGAACTGAAAACCTAGAAATCTGATGGTACAAACAAATTCGTGCAAAGGCAAACTACAAACAACAATAAAACCTTGGTAGTGCATCAACTTTCGCAGCCTGTTTCACATTCTGTAGCCGACGTTTTTCTTGCTTTTCCACTCGACCCTTCTTCTCAGCTTTTCTCTTACTGAAAGGGTCCTCACCTGGTTCTGGAAAAGAGAAGAATTTTAAAATTAAAATTGATCCACATATAAAATAAATGAAAAAATATAAAGAAAGATAGATAAATTTTCCACAATTTTGTTCAGCAAACTTTCAGAAAATAAGTTTGAGATTTTTTTATCATATTCATGTGAGATAAAAAAATCATGAAGAATATTGAAGAAGCAAAAATTTCCATGGTAGAATTAGCTAATACAGCATGTACATAGAGAAGAAACAATGTCATATTCACTGGCTTTGTAATGGAGTCAGTCCACCATTACCTAAAGTGTTGCAACAAACTCATATTTTAGTATCTTCAATTACAATGTACTTCGCAAAAAATTTGTTGATTATGTAATTCAAGTATGCAACAGCCAACAAGAGCAAGAGATTTATAGGTAGGGTCTCAGCACTGGTTACTTCAGTCCCATATACAACAAGAATAATGGTAATCAAGCCTTAATCCCACTATTTAATTCAATTGTGCGACAGGAGATGTAGAGGTAGGGTAACAGCACCAGTCACTTCAGTCCTAGGTACAACAAGATACATGTATCCTTTCTCTCCATCTATTTCTATCCAACACTAAATCCTTAATTACTAGAGTCTTAGATCATTGGTAAAATCCAAGCCACATTGAATAAGTCAGATAAATGCATAAAATCTGCAAGAACTACATTGATGAACCCCAATAAAGGTGGATCCAAATAGTGAAAAAGTTAATGGCATCCTTAACTTTTCATTGTGAACCTTATTTTGTAGGTAGATAAAAATGCAATAAACCAAAAAAAAAAGTATAATAACGTCTAAAACAGGTACCATCTGTCGGTTTAGCATCAATGATTGGTACATCCTTATCATCATTGACACGATCGTAACCATGGCGACGCTTCCATGTACTAGTTTGTTCATCAAATACCCGCTTGTCCTTTTTGTGCTTCTGTATTCCTGCATGGCATATCAAGCATCATGGTTAATGACAAAAGCATGTAGGGAAAAAAGTCAGATAATTCTCTCCTGAACAGCAATAAATTCTTTCTTTAAAATAAATCTGCAGCAGAATGAGATATATCTTGAGGACTGACCTTTCATTTTGGCAAACATCTCCCATTTTGTGGGAGGTTTAGGCTTTGGGAACTGAAACAGAATTAAGTGATCACCGGTAAGTGCATGTATTGTGAAGTAAAAAAATCAAACAGCAATAGAACACCCAATAAGGAGAATGATGATGTTATTAGCTATGCAAGCATAAGCTCTGGGCCTTAAAGGAAACTTATTTATAATGATCCTACTAATTAATTGCTCCAAGCCTTCAACTTCCTCCTACTATGAAAGGTGTGTACTTGTTTTATGTGAGAGGAAGCACAAGTTCTCAAACCAAAAAAAAAATCACTATCGAAAACACAGAGACAAGCCAAACCCAAGCCTATAAACAAAACGTAAAGAAATAGCTAGACAATGATTGCTGAAAGCATACATGCTTCTCCCTTGGTAATTTGGTAGTAGGCGGTGGCAAATGTACAAGAGGCCCATCTGGGTCCTCCGTAGAAGGCAAGCTGAAGAGAGCATTGGCAATTTCTTGAACAAGCTCAGTACCCTTCTTCAGGCACTCGATCGTCAGCTCCTCCCTGAGAAAATTTCACAAATCAAATCAACTGCGAAACAACTACAACCCACACGCACCTTATAAAAGATAACCAAATGCCTGAAATAACCAGGATGAACGAATTTTTTTAGCTAAATAAACTTCGCTACTAGCTATTTTAATCAGAAACGGTAAAGGTTCGATTTTTCACTGGAAAATGGACTGGATAGAGTGTGATATGGCCAAAGAAACTAACAAACAAAACCATAAACTAAGAACAGAATGATAAATAGTAAGAGAACAAAAAAAAACAAGAACATGTCTTTTCAAAAACAACCTGCTGGGCGGGGTGGACTCGAAGTGGTGACCCGGATCGTATGCCATGAGATTGCCCAAATCTACCTGGTACTTCTCTCCCTCCATCCCCATCTCACTTTTCTGCTGCCTCTTCCAAAAGAAGATAGGGCTTTAGGGTTTGTGTGTTTTCGTATTTTCGTGAGAAATAAAGCCGATTCGGTGACCGTATCCCTGACGGACTCACCACCGATTCTCCCCCTCTCCTCTCCCCTGCCGCCCCTGCCCCCTTTCTTTCTCTACTTCTCTCTATTTCTCTCTAGGGTCCTGTTTGGTAGCCCCCGCGAGAAGTAGGAAACTCTGTTGGAAAGAAAAGAGAAGAAAACAGTGAGATATGGAGGAGGAGGAGCAGGAGATGAAGAAGAAGAAGAGAGGAAGAAGAAAGCCACAACAGAGGATCAGACGAGAAGAGAGGAAGAAGAATCAGTAGGGTTCTTACCATAGGATCATACAACAAGAGTGGAAGAACAATCAGCAGCCAACAGGGAACTGGGAGCGCTCGTGAATGACGTTGAGGAGGAAAATTTAGGGGTTTTCTTTGATGGCATTTGATGTAAATTTGGTTAGGTTATTTCGTAATAATATCATCTTATGGAGGACAGCGGTCACCACTTTTTACACACAAATGCCTAGGTCAGTCTAGATATGCTACTGCACTGGGGTTAGGTTATTTCGTAATAATATCATCTTATGGAGGACAGCAGCCACCTCTTTTTACACACAAACGCCTAAGTCAGTCTAGATATGTTACCATCAAAATAGGTAAAAATAATTCCAAATAGGGTTTTCTTATTTTATTTACCACAGAAGTCATAACTTCTAGATAAGAAAATTCATATTTATTTTTCAACTTTTATACAATGGAGGCGGGACTCTCTATGCGTTCACACGCATACAGTCTCTGCAGAAGGATTTCAAATCCGAGGCTCTTGCGAACGTTTTGTGTACGGAAAACGTTTGACAATGGGATGGCGTCTGATTTTTGCCGCCTTTCCTAGGTCCCATCTCTGCCTCTCTCCTCTGACAGTCGATACACCTTCTTTCCACCGGGGTTGAAATTTGAATTATTTTTTACTGGCACTCATACTTTAATTCAGATTCTTTGGCTACAGGCTTTGAGAAAAGTGAAAATTTGTGGACTATGTCATCTTTCCAGGAAAAGAAGGATTCGAAGCAAAGTTTATTGCCTTCCAATGATCTCCAACTTGAGATGGTGTATAATACTAGGACTCCTGCTCTTCAGGAAGACAATCCTCACTTGTGATTAACCTTTGGTTAATTGATTCACAGTAGAATACTGAAAGAGGATTTTTTGCTTGTTCGTCACCTATTGAGTGACGGGGTACTATTTTTGTAATATTTTGTTAGACGCAATACTTTGAAATACTGTGGTTGTAAATTTATTAAAGTAATAGAAAGAAAAACTAACTACCGTTTACCAAAAAAAAAAACTTTTATACAATGGAATTGGAGGAAACTTTTAACAGAAACTAAAGAAATGGATAAGCAATGACTATAATGGTCATATTATTTTTTAAAATTTTACATCAAAATGTCATTATTATTTACGATATTACCGTTGAAATCATGTATATTATCACTCATTTTTCTTTCTCTCATCGCTTGTCTCTTTCAAAATCCTAACTAACTAGAGGGTGATGACTACAAGTAGTTTCAGAAGTGAGGGCGACGACAACTACTACTGATTGGTAGTGACAATAGTCTTAAAGTTACGTGATTGAAATGACAGTTGTAGGACTTTAAGGTGACAACGAGGCGACAGTGCTCAAGGTAAGTACTTTTTTTCATGTGGACGACGATGTTCATTAATATTCTTAAGCCTTAACATTGAATAAACATACTTCTTCATTTGTGCATTTCAATAAATATACATGATCAGTAAACATATTTCTTCATTTCATCCAATTCAATAAACATTCAAAATGCTTTGAAGTAGAATAAATTTGTTGTCTAGCATTTATATTTTCAAACATATTTTCTTTTGTAGATTTTCAGTTGATAGCATAAGTGTTCAGTTTTTTTTTTTTGGTAAAAGTTTAGATATGTATTTCATCGGTTTTAAATGTCCAATAAGAAAACATAGTATTGTATTGACATAAGTGTTCAGTTGAAAGGGACTTTTCCTAGTACAAATTTATTGGATAGGTTTAAAATTTTAGACATGGCTAAGGCCTGAGTGCTTGGTCAAATCAGATATAGTGAAGGAGAATACATAATGAAGAGAACAGTTTGAAAAAAAAGACATTAGAGTTGAAACTCTATTAAAACTTATATTTTACCAAAAGCACCAAGGCAAGCAACTTAAGCGGTAGATTCTTGCTTTTGTTTACATAAGTGTGTAATTTGGAAGTTTCCCAAGAGGCTCGTTGGAATAAAGTTTTGTTTAGAAGCTAACTTTGATATAAGTAGACATATTCCAAGAAGTAGTACTAAACAATATTAATGTATGAAAAGTAAAGAATTATTGAAGAAGGAGAGAAAAATCATGAATTTTTTCTACCAAAATTGAAAAAAAAAACACTTGAATGGAAATGATGAAACAAGCTATACAAGCAAGCATAGACATGCTTGTATTTCTACAAGAAATTGTGTAATTGTGCATCACAAGATTTGTAAAAATATCTCACACCTAATAATGATCACAAACACAAATAGAAATAAACAGCCAATAAGAATATAGTACTAGCGTCATTTCTCTAGTTATATACTAGTCACGGGTCTTATAGTACTAAGTCATTCATAATCTGAAATCTAAGCATGAAATTAGAGTCTAGAGCTATGAATATAACTCATACTTGAAGTATAAATCTCATGATCGTTACTTAATATGCTATAAAGATAATTACGAGTCCTCTTTGTAGAACTAGAATCTAGGTACCTATAGAATTGATTGTTGAATCCTTAACTTGTTATATGCATTCATAGTCTAGCATATATGCATTCACAACTAAGTTATTTAATTTTGTGTTGTAAATTGAAGCTTTACTATATAGTTTTACACTTCTATTTTTTAAGTTTTTGTAATTCTTTACTTCAATATGTATCTGTAACCATACCGGCGACAACCTCGAGGACTTGGGCGAGGAAGGCCAAAATTCACGAGGATCGGCAAAGTCACGGCAAAAACAATAAAAATAAATATGCAAATGCAGGAGTCACCACCTAGTCTATTAAAATGAAAGATGAAGAAAACCATATAAAAATATGCAAATCATGTAATGGAAAAGCAGGTCACAAACCAAAAAATGGATAAGGATCCTTGTTACACACAAGGAAGGTATTAGGCACCCTTGTGCGTCCGATAAATCGGTCTTCTATTGGTTTCTCATTTGCTTATGAAATGTCGACTTTTCAGCCTTTGCTGTACGCCCGAGGGCGGTATGCCATGCCATGCTAATGTGTGTGGTATCTAAAATACGGATGCATGATGTGCAGGGGTGTGTCCTAATGCTCAGAAGTATCACTCATATGTCGGGTCAAGTGTCGATGCAAAGTCATTGCATGAATAAAATCAAAGATATATCAATTTCGAGTGATCTTTCATCCTTGCTTTTGCTATATGCCAAATGCAATCTAACATGCATAAAATGGCTAAAAACAGAGTTATGCCTTCCTGATATATCAAGGAAGAAAACCAGGAAGAATCCAGAAGCAAATCATGTCGAGAGAACATGCTAAAAATCATATGAAAACCTGCTGTGTGCTACTGAAAACAGGCTGATGCGCCTGTTAAGTGCGCCAAACTGGTGCTCTAGTCTAGTGCACCACCTAGGTGCTCCTGTGTGGGCCAGAAAAGTGTGCGAAAGCAAATACAGAAATCCATGCAGTGCAAAGTCACATATGAATGCATTCTAGTAAATCATGCCATGTAAATCTTTTACAAAACTTGAAAAATATGCTTTGAAAGTGAAAGAAATGCAAGTACAATGTCTTGTGGACCTTGTGCTCAAGGGCTGGTAGCCTCGCACAAGACTACACCTATGCATGCTAAATGAAAGAAGCAGGATTCAGCCATGTCACTAGATCATGGGTTGATGCATAAGGCTCTCCACGTAGGAGTAAAGTGCAACCAGCCTACCAGATTCTTGCCAAGGACTGAATATCCAAAAGGAGAAAACAACTAGAAAACAATCTTGTTTCAAACTGAAAACATGCATGCAAAACCATGGAATATCAAAGAACGAGCAGTAAAAGAATCAGGCTCAAAGTCATTCAGAAAACCATGCAAACAGGTATGCGAAAGTGAATGTTTTGCTCTCTGACCAGTCTGGTGCTC
>JAMKQA010078921.1:0-15974 GCA_024699735.1 Posidonia australis
TATATATATATTATGTATGTATGTATGTATGTATATGTGTGTGTGTGTGTGTGTGTGTGTGTGTGTGTGTGTGTGTGTGTGTGTGTGTGTGTGTGTGTGTGTGTGTATTGTAGACGCCCCGGTTTCCGACCAATGTTGGCAGGTGGAACCAGTAGAGAGTGTTACTGGATGGCAGACCTGATCCTACCCCATCTCCCTGAACCAATCCCATAAACCTAAACCTGCTTGAAACCTCCAAAATACCCTAAAACAAACTCATTTACTAAGCCCAACTCCGAAACCCAGCCTGTGTGCTCTAGCCCTACGACATACGCGGCTTGATAGCGCGGCCCAAGTGCGCATCAGGGCTAGGACAGTTGGGCAACTGCCGCTCGACCAGTAGCTTTCATCGTACGACCTCGTACCTCGTACAAGCGACGTTACGCACGGAACATCAACATGCCCCTAACATGCCTGAAACTTTCTTAGCCTTTCCACAACCTGTCATCGACCACCATGCCCTACCAACGTTGCTCGTTGCTACACGCCACGTCTACAACGGCATTGACGTCCTGCACCTGTAGCCATACCCTGCCAATGGCCATCCCACTCCACCTAGCACGCCAGGAACAACAAAACCCCAAGCCTTCATTTGTGAGAACACACTTGGAGACACCCTTGGTTTCGTGAGCAAGAGAGCTAAAGAATCCAGTTGGTGCACGAGAGAGAGGTCGCTGAAGAACTAGAGTTCCTGAGAACCCATCAACTGAGCCACCGGAGATCCGCCTTCCTTAGCATCCAAGGAGCTTTCCAGCCCATCTTCAAGTGCCATCGACCCCTCTGAACCAAACCTTGCTTGCCGGACAGCCACCCTTGTGTCACTTACCAGAGCTTCCAGCCGTTGGCGCGAAGGAGGACATCCGGACTTCCATAGGTATCATCCTCAGTGCATTCCAATTGAGAATAGTCTAGAGGTGTCCGTGTGGCTTTCCTCTTGCTTCCATGTCGCTTTCATCCACTGTTTTATTGCATCCCATTTCTTCCCCACCAACGGATGCCGAATGCCTGCGTGAGACCGTCCCATCCACTGAGCGCGCAACTCAGGCATCCCAATGGCACCCCTCCTTCTCCCTTCACTTTCTGTCGCGGTTGAGTCGAGCCCCAGGCTGGAGATCTCTTCTGGAGGCTCGCCAGAATATAGCCGACACTGATGCTAGTGACGGGGACAAGGAGAAGATTCCAGTGTTGCCCTAATGATTTCTCAGCTTTTCCATTATGCCATGATAGCCCCCTTAAACCCCCGGATGTTCATTTTACTCCGGTAATGCATGCTTTCCGTGGGGAGAGGCATTGAAGGAGTAGGGTCAGGTCTCTGTTCCACGTGCGCACCCCAATAGTGCATCCCTCATGTGCGTATTCATCAGGGCCCATGTGAGGTCGGACTTGACCAAACCTTGACCACATCCCCTTACATTTAGGTTCTTCTCGCATGCTTTATTCGATTGGCATGATTTTAGTCTTTGCTTGCTCACATTCCTTGTTTACTTGAAATCTCTTTTATGCTTGTGATTTTCTTTCAGGATTTTAGTCCATGCATGATCTCGTTCTTGGCTCATGGCTTCCATCACCCATTAGCTATAGTATCATGACTTTGAGTGTCTAAGATAAGGCTATGATGGCAAGTTGCCAGGACGTCCTTGGAGGCACGTTCTAGGTGCACATGCATATTGCGCGTCGCTCATGCGCATTTCACCCAGGGAGTGAACCTAGCACGGCTTAGCTTCTACCCACACCACGCCTCAATCCCTTGCATTGTTTTATGCTTCCAGTTTGGTTGTGCCTTTGTATTGACATGATGCCATCTTTTTGATCATTTTAGTTCTCATCCATATAGTCACACACATCACCCGGCAATTGAGCGCCCACATAACCATGCATGCGAGCGATAATTCCAAGAAAGACTGACTCGTCGAGCGTGCAAGGTTGCCTAACACCTTCCCCACGCGTAACAGGAGTCCTTACCCTTTCTTCGATCTGCAATGATACATGTGTCGTATCCATTTGGCATGAGTCATCTTTTATCTTGCATTCAGTTTTGAGTTTTGATTCTCGATATGGTTTTCCTCATCTTCCCATTTTAATAGACTAGGTGGTGACTGCATGTTTTATCATTATTCCGTTTTTTATCGGTGTTTTCGAGTCGTCTCCCATCCTCAGATTCATCGGATTTGCCATGGTGATACCGGTCTCTATGTGATCTCGATCACATCAGAGTGCGGTTCCCCCTGCCGACATGGTCACAGGAACTAGCGACTCTGCTAGGGATAGACTCCGACTTTCCTTTTTGGATTTTTCCTTGCTTGCATGGTTTTTCTTGTGTATATATTCTTTGGTTGTGTGGTTTCATGATGTATCATGCTTTTTGGATGATGTATGTTTTACTTTGCACCAAGATATGATGCTTACCTCACAGTGCGCATCTTCCATTCCACCCCTTTTGGAGTGTTGCTTGTTTTTCATTACCACAATCATGATCACGACACAAGCACTTACTATGTCCATGCCTTTTGTCTAATGCTTGCCTTGCCATGATTTCTATGTCTTCTCTTTCCTTTCGTTTTTATTTAAGGGAAATTAGAGACTTGCTTGCCTCTCCCTTTGGTTTAACTAAAATATTGCAAGTAAAATCAATGCATAGGGGCAACTAGAGACAACCACTCACTTTTTTCCCCTTCATGGTTAATAAAACGGGCAAGTAAAAATCACCAAGCAGATTTGCGTGACTGAGTCATATAGGTGCATGCATTCCTCTCTCCTCTGAGTCCACCTATAGTTTGCAAAGGCCATTCTCGGTTTTCTTGTCCTATTGCTTTGGCATAGGATTTGATACCAGTTTGTCCCCCCTTGTCTGAGGTCATGTTGGTGTTAGTAGAGGATACCGCCCATGCTTTGGCAAGGTCGAGGCTCCCAACGCACCACCATTCCATAGCTTTGGCATGGGATAGAACCCTACTTTCTGCCTTAAGTCGAAGACCCGTTCACCCTGAGAGCATTCGGAGTAGACAGCCTCCTAGGATACATTTAGATGGTGAGAGAGCACATGCTAGATGCATCTATGTGCATGTGTGCCATTCATGCCACTTAACGAACATTGCATTATATTTTCCTTAGGTTTTAACGCTTGACCTCGTCTGTGAGTACAGGTTCACACGCTAGTCCTTTGACCATAGCTCGAGCGCCTCCTCTTTGTTCCCCTGTTGTGTGACACTCTCTCTCGACCTCCTTTTTGAGCTAATTGTAAGGGCAGGGACCACTAGTCTTTTCTGTTTTGGGACCTCTACTATTTCTCGGAGGTTACTCTCCCACCGAATTTCCAAGTCCCAGATTTCAATAAGTACAACGGAAAAGGCTGCCCAATCTCCCATCTAAGGGCATACTACGAAGACCTTACTCAGCTTCAAGTCGATGAAAGGTTGTTGATCCATTTGTTCCAAAAGGGTCTCTCTGGTCCTGCCCTGAAGTGGTTCACTTCCCTAGACATGGCTACCATTCAAACTTGGAACGACCTAGCTCAGGCATTCCTGAAGCAGTGTTCCTTCAACCTAGACCAGATCCCCAAGATGGAGGACTTGGCCGCTACAAAGCAGAAGCCCCTCGAGCCATTTGGAGAGTACGTCGGGCACTAGCACACCCTTGCCCCACAGGTTAAAGATAGACCCTCTGATAAGGAGTCTATCATCTGTAGGGCACAGCCAGCGATAGGGGCTCTGCTCTGCATCTAGCCCATCACCGCATTCTCATCCTTGATTAGAGCTAGCGCTCACATTGAAAGCTCACTACGAAGTAGTAGTTTTCCCACACTCACCGCTTTCGCCAAGTAGGCAACCACCCCCAACCATAACACCGGCACCAACAACAACAACAACAACAATAACAATGGCTTTAGCTCCAACTATCCCAAGAAGAGAGACCCCCTAAGAGCGTTGTTGGAAACGTAGGGTCTCCTACTATGCTTATGAACGTAGTGGGCCCACCGGCTCAGAATAAGTTAGTCTATGCACCAGCACGTAGGACACCCCACACACCCCACATCACCATCACCACCAAACCAGTGTATCCCGTAGCACCAGGGAGGCAAGGGCAGCACCCCCCACAAGGAAGGCCCCGACGGTTCGACCGAGAATTCACTCTGCTGGTCAAGTCGTTGAGCGCCATCCTTCCGAAGGTGCAGTCGCTCCTCAGGTATCCGAACGTTCGCCCACCTCCAACTCCATTGCTAGTGTGGTATAAAGCGAATTTGTACTGCAGTTACCATCGAGCCGTGAGTCATGAAATGGACAATTGCTTCATCTTCAGAACGCCATATAGGATCTCATTGACTGGAAGGTCATTATCATTAACACCCAGGATGTAGGGTCCGCACCTGCCCCAACACAAGCACAAGCACAAGCACACCCCCATATAGTCAGTCAGCCTCTCCCTTTGCACGCGAATCCAGGAGCGCCCAGAACCTTTGGGGTTCAATGTCTCTTTTTTGTTAGGCCTGGTGCATCCCTGTCGGAACCATCTAATCTTATCCATCATGTCTCTGAACCTTTCCCCCATCAACTGTATCAATCCCTCCTTGTGGGTTCGAGATTTACTGTCAACATGATTCACCTGACCGCTAAGACCGAGCGCGCGATCGCACCGCCTATCATGTAGCCATCGCCTGCTACACCTGTCTGCCTTGAAGCTAGATCCCAACCAGCACTTACCCAACCCATCTAGCTAGCTGCCTATCCCAACATACCTTCAATTAGCCAATCAGTGGCCCAGCTAGAGTTGGCGACTTGTACACCATTGGTCATTAATCTGACCAAGGATACCCACCAGGTTCTGTATGACTATGCTACAGAAATGTGCGCAGAAATCACGCCATCTTGATGGGTGTACAAGCCCCTAGCTCTGGTCTCCAAGGCAGGTCACCCGACACTGCCTCCACCATAGCAAACAAGCCAGCCCACCAAGCCTACCACCAAGGAAGCAACCTCTAAGCCTACCACAAATACCACTAGCAAATCCCTAGATGACATCACCTTCGAACTCAAGAAAGTCAAGGTCGACATATCCATTTGGGACCTTATCCATACCTTAGCTGAGCACCAAGAGGCCTTCCTCCAGGTATCCCAGGCAGCCCATGTGTCCCCCACCATCGAGCCCACAACCGTTGAGGACATGGTAGGTGTGATTGTAGCGTCGCAGTTTATCTCCTTTTCCTTTTAGGAGTTGCCTCCGATGGGTACCAACCACAACCAATCATTGTTTATCACCGTGAAGTTTCAGAATTTCTGAATTCTGTTGATGTTGGTTAATAACAACGTAGGTCTAAACATCTGCCCTTTGCGTACTACAAGTAAGATCGGATTTAAAGTCGAGAATATCACACCAACCGTCAAAGGAGTGACGTCTTTTGATAACACGCACCACAACGCATTGGGAGTTTTGGACATCCCTTTGACTATTGGTCCAGCTCAATTTGACATTGAGTTCTATGTCATTGACCTCGAATCCACCTTCAACCTCCTGCTTGGGCGCCCTTAGTTGCACAAGCATCAAGTTATCCCGTCAATCCTGCACCGCATGATCAAGTTCTGCTATGGCAATGACATTGCCATTGTCATGGCTGATAACTTTGGAAAAGACGAGGTTGACGTAGTCTCTTCTGTTGATCTACAGATTGTCCATTTTGATCCCAAGTCATCAAACATACTTTATCAAGTTAACCATTTCAAATCGATCAACATTGTTCCAGAGCTCGAGCGCGTTAGCTTTCTGGCCGTTCACAGTCACCCTTAGTTGATGGTCAAGAGCCTTGTCACCAATAGGGGTACAAAAAGGGTGCACCACTTGAGTGATACGATCAAGGGATCACGGAGGCCATCGAGGTGGAGGAAAGAATAGATCATAAAGGACTTGGTTACCAAGGACCACCCCAGAACACACACCGACACCGAAGATTGCTTATCCCTCAGGATATGACTAACTTTGTTAGCGCTGGTATGATGGATCCTAACAGGAGCCCTTCCCTGGTCATCACACTGCAGCAACAGTAGAGTCCAGTAGAGAATGTCAAGTGGTTTGTGTAGAGGATTACTACACAGACAAGGACTCCCTAAGCACAGTTGAACCAAGCCCAACAGACAAAGCAGAACAACTGCAAGCAACAGTTCTAACATCCACCCGTTTAACGTTACCACCTCCTGTGTCAGCAACAGTTATCACGCTTAGCCCCACAGTCAGTTCAGAATTGTCAGTTCCAACAGTAGCCCACACAGAGCAGTCGCCAGTACAGCCAATTACAGCAGCAGACCAGTTGGTAGAATTGTCGATAGGGTCAGCAACAGTATCACAGTCTCAGTTAGTCATAGAAGCAGAATAGTTAGTAGAATTGCCAGTGGCATCAGTAGTTCAAGCACAGCAGTCCATCAACAGCATCACAACCCTTCCTGTCCCTAGGCCCTTGGTGTAGTTAGAGACTTGCGCATACTATGTCGATTTCACCCCAAATGAAGAAGAGGGTGCAGCTATCGAGAGCCATGTAGACACCATACTGAATGATCTGGAAGTGTTGTTCTAGGAGCAATTGGCAGTCTTTGTAGAGGACGCAACCAAGGAAAGAAACAATAGGAAAGGCTAAGCGATAGCATCAAAACCAGAGCCTGCCTTACCCTAGATTCACTATGGGTTCTCCAGCCATCATGGTCATGGAGGAAGGCAAGGCAATAAAGACTAGACCAAAGGAGTTAATCTCCAAGCAGCCAAGAAGCGTGTCTAAATGGTACCTGCAACATAAGCCCTCATGATTGACTTCAGTAGTCCATCTTCAACTATAGGCATGTCAGCTGCCCTTATGGTTGACTTCAGCAGTGCATCTATAGCCGAGGGCATGTTAGCTGCCCTTATGGTCACCATCAATCAGCCACATCCCAGCTAAGGACATACCAGCAGTCTCTAGTCAGGATTCGCCAAGCGAACGCCTATAGCCAGGGGCATGTTAGCTGCCTTCTGGCAAGTGGATGCTTGGTCAGATGTTTCAGACCAAGAGAGCGGTGCAAGCCAGTACGCTGCCCCACACTGGAAGTCAGTGGAATGAACGAGTAGAGGCAGACCACTGAGTCCAGAAGCACTCCAGACCAGGACTTTAGAAGACCAAGGCACTTTGCCACATGCCCCCACATCTGGGAGCTACGGAGTAGCAGCACGTGAGAGGTGCACGTTTTCGCCAAGGGTCCTCCCGTGCTAAATGACAGACACATGGTGATAGCAACCCCATAGATCCAACTCAGGGGCCAGGTCCGACATGTTTCAATAATGTATCCAATCTACGCCTTTTCAAGGTGATGGGATCATCACGATCTGGAGTGTCTAGCTGGAAGTTCATCAACAGAAGTGCCCTCCACATACCTGGCTCATAGGCCAGGCCCAACATGTCACAATAATGAATCCAATCTACGATTGTAAAAGGGTAGAGGGTCTGCCTAGCTCTGATGCTATGACAGATCAGTTCAAGGGTCTCTTTCACAAGCCAATAACAGAAAGAAGTAAATGGGCACAACAAGAAAACAAAAAGTCTTGCATTCAGATTCAAATTCGAGGGTACATTCATCATGAGAAATGATAGAAATACAACAAGACTATACTACATATGTCCAGATCAGTTATTCTTTCCAATCCAAGGCCTCTTTGAACTCCCAACACTATGAAACAGAGGTGCACCAGGAGCTACTTCACTTATTGGCCAGTCTGCCTATTTCTGCACCCTATATGCCTCAGAGCAACCAACGCCTCTCACCAAAGCCAGGTCAAAAGAATGGACACTAGTCCGTAACAAACGAGCTAGCTCAGCAGTCATGATAGTGGAATTCAGGGGATACAGCCAAAAGATGCTAGGCATTTGAGACTGTTCAAATACATCATGGCGAAAGCCAAACTAGCGTAGGACACAGATAGGATAATATTCCACTCCACTAGTCAGGCCTGGGAGGACAGTCACCCTTCATGTTAGTACAATTGAAGAACACCATGAAGGGCTCTATGACTAATGGGATGACTCGCCAAACTATCTGATCTTCAGTCAGGTCCCCCAGCTTCAGATAGAATTCTCGAACACCAGAAATTGTCTGGGCATGCCTACTCTAGCAGTAAGCTTTGAACACTAGCCTTTGAGGACTCAAGACCTCGACCCCCATATGAGCTGCCAGCCAAACTTGTCAAGGCAATAAGTCAGTAAAGAGTGATGCGCCAATCTCAAAAGAGTTCAAGGCTACCTGCACCAGAGCTCCACAGTTGTAGAAATGGCGGCACCAATGAAGGGCACAATCCAAGCCCTGATAAGTCTCTGCCAGAATCACTAGGGCCAAGTCAATCTATTTGCTCACCACCGCCAAGGCGATCTCAGCCACCTTCATCGCTACCATCATCCGACAATGGTTGAATATAAGCTCCCAGAGGAAGCAGAGGATGAAGCCACACAGCCATAGATCCTCGCCCAACGTGGAACGCCTCATGATCACTTCGTCAAGATGGTCCAGATGGAGGATAGGCTCAGAACTGTCAACATAGATTAGGTGCTTCCCACATTCTACAATGCTCAAAACAGTTAGCTGGCAGAGGACAAATTCCTAGTTGTCGTGGCACATGAAGACTGGAGGCCCTAGTAGCTTCGACGAGCCGTATATTCGTCAAGTTTCTTCCAAAGTAATTGACAATTCTTCGTGGTCAAATCGAAACACCTGATGTGCCGGCTTCTAGAATCTGGCCATGGCACATAGGAGATATCAACTCACCTCCACGTCCCCAATCTTCAAGAGCCTCCTGTAGATTCCCCAGGAGCGTAGTCTCTCTTTGTCATCATCAGAAAGCATGCTGATCCAACATCTCAGCACATCCGAGCAGTAGGACGGGGTAACCATCGTCGAGAAGCCTTGGAAAAGGCAGAGGAACAGTGTTAGAAACCCATGACCAGTAGGCCCACTCCCACCACGGTAGCCTCACCATATTGGCCAGAAAGAAGAGGCACCGGCAGCGGAGGAAGAGAGGAGCCCGACAAAAGAAGGAAGGAGGACGACGGAGGAGAGAGGTGCAGAAAGTTGATGTGGCACGAACGCCCAGCAGAAGAAGAAAGGAGGTCGTAGGAGAGCTTGGGCAAGTGGGAGGAGAGGCGGACGGATATCCTCAGCCAATGCCCATGCCCCCTTTTAAGGATGGAGGCCCATGAAGAAGCAACAACTCGACGACTCATGACTACGTCAGAGGTCTTGCGCGTCGTGGACGTGCATCGTGGATTTGCGTAATGTGCAGGAGATTCTACCCCTATACGAGAGGTGTAGAGGAGATGCATGATGAACATACGTGTGATGATCAGGGACTTTCTTCGTAATTTGCTCCACGCGTAAAAGCTACACGTATGAGATGCATGGGAAGTACAAGGACTCTCAACCGAACTGCTGCCATTTGTGTACTCACTTAACTAGCGCAAAGCATTTCAAATCCATTTCAAACCGCTATTACAAGCACTAGCAGACACATTCAAGGGCATGATAAAACAAGAGACATCCAACCACAAACAAGTAGTTAAAAGAAACATCCAAGTTATATATCAGAGGTATTTGTCTATAGTGCATATGGTTCGGAGTCTCGTAGTCGCACACATAAGTTCTTGGTAGTTGATATTTCTATTTAGTTTTTAATTTCCTGTAATGAGCATGATAAAACAAGAGACATCCAACCACAAGCAAGTAGTTAAAAGAAACATCCAAGTTATATATCAGAGGTATTTGTCTATTGTATCAAATTACAACATTATAGAAGAAATACAAAAATCTGGAATGAAACCGTTGTTTCTAAGCCTTGCCAGTGCTGTCATCTGAGTTCCTTCCTTGGGAAGCACGAGCGGTGCGACGATCACCTCTACGTCGAAGCCGTCGGGTAGTAGCAGCTAAAGCTGCACGAACACAGGAGGGACTAAAGGTAGAGGTGGTAGCACCCGTCAGGTCGCCAACAGCAAAAGCGCCCTACTCAAGCTCTAGATCAGCCTCATCCCCACTGCTGCCGGTGACGACATCCTCCATCCGACACGAACCTTGAAATGTGAGAAAGTCAACCTAAGACAAGCACGGAAACAAGAAGTAACAGACACAAAGTGTGAATAAAATGCTTACCTCCCCATGAGCCTCCCACCAGGTCTATTTCACATGGAAACAATATTATCAATCTAGACAGTTGTGCGATGTCAGGAAATTAAAAAGCAGTGGTGCTATAATGGAATACCTTGGCTCGCCGCATCTGAGCGTAAAAGTCACCCAATCTACCTTCGAACCGCTGCAACAGGGACAAACCAATTATGTCAGGATGATCAGACTTGCAGAATCAAATTATACTACTGAAAGAGTAAAACCTTACCTTACCCCAGTCCTTGGCAAAGCACATGTCTCGCTGTTGTTCCCGAAGGTCTTCCTTGAAGAGGTACGGCTTGCCAATGTGCTCATACCACTCCTAATACTCATCATAGTTAGCATGATGGAGGGTGTACCAGCTCCGATTGACCATAATCTCGATCGCAATGGAATGAACCCGTACACAGGTGGTAGTCAGAGGCTCCATTTCAGTAAGAGGCGAAAAGGGAATGCCAAACTTAGGGGTAAACTGATGACGAACCCGACCTAGTAGGTAGAAAGTAGACTTCTTCAGGCAGAAAAACTTCATCTGCTTCCGACGGTAGGTAAGAGTGGAGTTTAGGGGCTCCTAGACTAGCCTGACGTATCTCTCAAAAGGCCTCAACTCGACCTGTCAAAGGCAAACCGAAACAAGTTAGTGTAGCATAGTGAAATAAGCAAAAGGAGGTAGCAATGATAACAAGTAGTTTCAAACTTACATCGTGGTCAACAAGTCCAACAAATAGCGGTAGGCCTCGCAGCCATACACCCCTGCCGTTGTGTAATGGTCTGACTCGTACCACTGCCGAGGGAGTGGAAGTAACCTGGGGTAGAGGCGAAAGAAATAGTGGCCTCGCATGTAATGCTCCATCCACCAATACTGCGAAAAAAACAAGTCAAGAATCAAAACATATAACTTCATGATGTAAACAGAAGGAGACAATGCGGGAACTTACCGTTAGTAGTGGATACAGTCCAACATGGGACTGTTGGTTGCTCTTCACCACACTATCCAGACAACAAAGCATATATGTATAACTGGCGCTGCCTCAGTCATACCAATCTAGATTTTCCAAGTAGGCGAAGTAGACCAACCAATTCGTCGATACGTAGTACCCAAAAGTAGCACAGAATATGAGCCCTATAAGCTCCAACAGGAAATGGCAAAGGACAAATTCAGCCTCCCTCAAGCCTGGCACAGGATCTGGCCAAAACAGGTCTCACTCCCGCAACCAACTGTAGCAGAAGTAGTGCACTAATCGAGTCATCGAAGGCAGCTCGCGACCCAAAAGTTGAGGAACCTTGGCAAACCCCAAGGTGGCCTTCCTAACAATAGGCTCCTTCCCAAAATAGAAGCCCATTAGTAACGCCCAATGCTCTGGTAGGACAGTCATCTCGCCGAAATGGAAGTGAAGGGTGTGGGTCTCAGGCCTCCACCACTCCACGAGTACCCGGAAGAAATCATAATGACCGTGGATGGCACGGAACCGTAGGAGACTTCCGAAAGGCATACGGTGGAACAATAATTCCTTCAAAAAGCTAGGAAGGCGCTCAAAGTGTTTCAACATCGGTGTCCACAGACACTGCAAGACCTGTCCTGTGTCACCATCCTAGAAAAGTAGAGAAGCAGTAGAGTTAGAAATCACACGAATAATCAATGGAAGCATGTGCAAAAAAAAGGAAAAGTCACCTCAAAGTCATCTCGGCTGCAAATGTGGTTCTCGTCTAGCAATCGGCCCCGGATGTTGCCAAATTCTTGCCAATTATTCAATTTAGTCAACCAGACCAACATGTGCCAAAAAGAGAAAAGCAGCAAAGTAGGGTAGTTGTCGATTTCTTACATCCTCAGGTTTGTTGGGCATCACACCCTCCGATGTCTGGGAGGTAGAAGCGGCCCTAGATCGTGAGCTAGCTCCACGACCGCAGGCCCATGAGTCGGAGGTAGTCCCGCTCGCCTGCGTAATCTCGAACTCTGAGTCAGACTGCATGATAATGGTCAGTTAGAGTCTAGAAGATCAACAAAGAAATCATTATTAAAGCATTGACATAATGGAAGCTCAAAAACATTCATGGGCCAAGACGCTAAAAAAGAGCACAAATGGTTAGGATAGTCAGAGTTTTCATTCAAGAGAAAAGTGAGGGTTGTTTCAAAAACAAACAAAATACAGTGGCACGTGCATAGTAGAATTCAAACAGGAATCAGTGGCATTCTAGGCATCATTTAAACAGAAATCTGGGGATCGTTCAAACACAAAGTCAGTAGAATTTCATAATATTATTCAACAAATACAATGGCATTTCACAACACTTGCTCAAACAAAAATCAAGGGCACTACTCAAGCAAAATCAAGGATATGATTCAAGTAGAACACTATAGCAAATCACTACATGGTTCAAGCAGTATACAACGATATTTCACAATATTATTTAGTGTTATCAGAACAAGTTCTTATAAGCTTTTTCAAGCAAGCATGGTGGCTTTTGTTTTTTCAGTGTTGTCCTTGGGGTACTTCATCGCATCGTGTGAGTAGGGAACCAATGTATCAATTTTAGCAAGAGTAAAGACATGATCCAAGCAAAACCAACGCATTAGTTCAAGATGCAAGCAAACAGAAACCTCAGTGCAAGCAAAAAAAAAAATTCAAAGACAATCCAAGCATGAACCACTACATGTTATTCAACCAAAGCCATGTCATTCTACATCATTACTAAAACTCTGTCCAAGGAAATCAGGGAAACGGTGCAAACATATTGAGCAAGACCATGAAGTGTACAGAAGGGGGAATAGCACCAGCCCGCCGCCACTAGCCTGCAGCTGCTGACCCGACTGTTGGGGACATCCAGCAGCCGCGCGGAGCCAGCAACTCCCCGCCTCTCAGAACCCAACCACGACGTCGCCCCTTCTGTGGGGGCACCTAGGCCGCTCCTCCGAGGAGCCCCAGCCGTCGACGCCGTCGAGTAGCTCGTGACGACGATGAGGGAAGGACGGAGAGGAGCCACCGTGCTCAAGGAAGAGCGGCAAAGGAAGGGAACATGACAAAAAAAAGGAAAGGAAGAGAAAACGAGAGATGGGGGAGAGGCTTACCATGGTCGCGGCACTGTTCCCTCCCCTCGCGTTGGTAGCGCACGCCCCGCTCGCGAGGAGGACTTGCTCCTTCACTCGTCGGCACCCCTCTGCCAAGGCCTACGCGCGCACAGCTCCGCCAAACCTCTCGTGCTGTTCCGCCGCTGCTCTGCACCAGGCCACTCCGCACGCCGCACCCTAGCCGCCATTCATGGTGGGGAGGAGAAAAAGTGGGAGGTGAAGGGACGCGGGGAGGAGAGGAAGATGGCTCGTTGGAGTTTGGGAGGGGAGTCCTTTGAAATAAATTTTGATAACTTGGTATAGAAGAGTTCGCAGAAGTTCTATAAAACATGTTAAAAAGAGGACCAACCGGCATGCATCAGATCCAACAGAGTGGCTGTCAGTGGGTCCCACATGTTTGGGAAAGTTTATTCCAGCCCCCAGGCAATTTCGTAATGTTTTGGACCAATGCATAATTTAACCAGTGAAAGAGCCAAACTGTCTTTCAGAAGTCAGGGGAGGCCAAAAATGTCCGCATGATCTCTAGGTCTCTTGGTAAAGTTTCTGTGAGAGAAATCGTGTCTAGATTTGACTTTAATGATCAGTTTTTGTAGATTTTTACAATAATTTCTAGAAATTATAGATAGATCCCTAAACGTCTCCAGATGCTAAAAGATCTTCCCTTGTTAGGCCCTATCCCTCGAACAGGTCCAAAGAACTTGAGTCAGCATAATGTAGCTCATGTGAACTCCTTTGCCTCCGAAAGTCTCCAAATACCCTAGAATCGGAAATTTTGCAAAGAAACCCCTGAAACTTCTACACTGACTAAGACCTCGATTTTGTGTAGTCAGAGGTGAAGAGAATGGCCCAAAAGTTTGGCCAGGGCATAAGCATCAGTAACAAAATTGTAGTTGGGCTCAAAGAGCAGCTTAGGGAAATTTTATAGAAAAACCCCCATTATTTTCTAAATTGCAAGAAAACCCTTGGCCACCACCAAGATAGATTGTCTGCGAAACTTGGCCTCCCCATAAGGGATCAAGAATGCCCCTTACACCAGAATTTAGCTTATGTTCAAGAACATTTGGAACTTGACAATTTAGGGTAAAATTACCATAATGCCCCTATCAACCTGCCCAGGGTTGATGGCACTCCGACTACTGATTAGGGCTCGCCAGGCGATCCTCCACCCTATGCCGAGCTCAAAATCACTTTGGATCTATGGGGCCAACCTGTAGTAGATTTTGCCTCGATTAGAGAAATTACAATTATGCCCTTATCATTGTGCAAGAGCATCTTGAGCCCCATCCACCTGCCGAGGGCTCCCTCACACCTTGTGACAATTTACGAGGACATCCTTTGGAGCAGGATTAGCTATGGGTAGAATTTAGTATGATCGAGCGAAATTATAGATTTGCCCTACCTTGCCAAAAACTTTGGGAGCCCTCAGAAAGAGACAGCAACAGATCGACAGTAGCGATTACTCTCATCAGTCAGAACCCCTTTCTTTTTCGGCTCGACAAGTTCGATAACTTGTCATGTAACACCCCGGTACTACACAACAGTACAAGAACTACCCAAGAGTAGCTAAAAGAATCTAAATAACAGAAATAAATAAATAAAGCTAATCACCCAGACCTGTGTGCGGCAAACATGGCTCGAAAAGATGCACTAGACTAGACTACTCCTACAACTGAGCACTTGAAACAAAGGGGACAAGGAAAACACAAGTGAGTGACAGGAATGTCACCCAGTACGTGTCCCAAAAACAGCACTAAAACCTACGAAAAACATTGCCAGAAAAACCATCATTGCCAAAACCACATATCCAATTAGAAAAACTTGGAAAAACAATGGCATTTCAAATTTTCTTTTCTTTCAAAATCTCATGCTCGTTCATAAATCTTTGTATTCAACACAGAAGAAGTAAATCACTTCATCTAGTTTCCTAGTCCAAAACATCATTTAAAACCATTAACACAACTTATCACAAATACGGGCTAGGAACTAGTTCACACAGGAATCCACACTTTTCCATTCCAAAACTGGTCGCATCACCCTGGCCACAGGCGATCGACCTGGCTACAAGCAACTGGTGAGGATTCCATGTCACCACACCCACATTGCAGTGTCGCGGTGAACCACCCCGCGCTGGAGTTCAACCACCCCAGCCGCAGCCTCAAAATGTACCCTCACTAGTACAAGCATAGAGTGCGTCCTAGGGACGTCCCGGTGCCCGAGCACCTGAAGACTCTAACCCCAGACTCGTCCAACACCGACACTAAGGGTAGTCTGGGTCTCTCATACCCTAGGTCCTACAGTACCACCACAGTCTCGAGGCTCCTACCCCGGATCGCAAACTTGGCAACCACAATCAAGGACACGTCCCCGACATCTCTAGAAGTCTCACTACTTCGTCGGCCAGTCCTGGTTTCATTGTGGTTCCTACAATTTCCTTTAATGTCTTTAAAATCATATGCAATTTGTCTTTTCAAAACATTTATCAAACCATTTTCCATTCATAAAACTCTTTGCAAATCACATGCATTATGCATCAATTTATTACCTGTGGTCTTTAAACCGACACATTCTTTCATGGTCTTTATACCATGCAATCACCCCTCACATGGGTCCACATTCATACACATAAGCCATGTTTCAATATCTCATGGAAAACATCATTAAAAACAACATATTTGCATGCATCATCTTACAAGTCATTTCCATGCATTTAATAC
>JAMKQA010078922.1:0-10513 GCA_024699735.1 Posidonia australis
ATGTTTTCCATCATATTTTGGGCTATTTTACACCCTTGTTTTGCATTTAATCACAGAATCCACTTGTAAATCATATTTTCACTGAGATTTGATCTTTTGCCCCGCATTTTGACCACATTTGCGCATAAGTGTGAATTTTGCACTTTAGTCCCTAACTTTTCAGGAAATTATTCGAGTGCAAGTTTTGCACCCTTGTACCACATTAACACTGGACTCATCATTTGCATGTCAGAATAAGGATCATGAACCTGTTTTTCATCTATTTTCTCGTTCTTATCGTGAATTTTGCATTTTAACCCCTATGATCGTCATTTATTGCATTTACATCTTTTTAGTGATTTTTCTTCTCCCGATTTTTGCAAATGACGTTGATCAGACATTTAGCATTTATTTTGACACATTTTAGTCCACGCATTATCCCTGTGTATGCATTTATCACATCCAACCATGAAAATGACCAAATTGCCCCTATGCCAATTTTTGAGCATGTATCTCACTCTTTGCATTTGGTCTTACCATGACATTCATATTAGCATGATTAAAGCACGATCCAGGTTTAGCAAACATTCATCAAACCTTTAGCAAGCATTTGGACTAGAAAGACTGAGTTTCTCGGGTGTACGAGGGTGCCTAATACCTTCCTCATGCGTAACAGGAATCCTTACCCATCCTCTGGTTAGCAGACATCCAGCCTTCCCATTTGCATCCCATGCATTCATCCTTTTGTGGTTTTCCTCGTCTTTCCCTTAAAAGACTAGGTAGCGATTCCTTTCCTTTTCTTTTCTCTTTTTCTTCTATCTTATCCTTGCGCCTTCGCCATCCTGGCATGGCTGTGGTCTCCTACCCACCCCTCCCTCTGGGTCGGGCACGGTCACACATGCTATAGAACCAAGGGTTTCCATCGTCTATCACTTCATCATTGTAGCAAACTTCAAACCTCATTATTTTAGTTTCTTGGATCTTCTGCTTAAGCTCCAATGCCCATGACTCAATTAAATTGATAATGGATGCCCTTAATTGTTGAACCATGATTGTCGCCACAAAACCCTATCCGCACGACCTTCCAGACCCAAAATGACATCTAAGTCTATGAAATAAATGAACATAAATAAAAAGAAAGGAAAGGGAAAGACTTACATAGCATGGAGGGTTGGCTTAAATTGGTCCTATTGTGATCGCCAGTTTTCTGTTTTAGATTATGACCAGTACTCTCAGAAAAGGACCGTTGTTCCACAACTCGACTTGGTAAATAAAGGAATTCTATGAACAAAGATTGGGTGAGCGAGTGAACCCTTACTTTGCCAAACTGGAGTTTTGCCTCTTAGTCAAAGTAGTGCGTCTGCGTACATAGTCAAAACTCCAAAGGTGAGAGACCGTTCTTGGTGCGACTTCATGTAGAGCCACGGTGGGACTTCGTAGTCTCACGGTTGGGCTTGATTTACTAACACTTGGTGGGATTTTACCTGCACACTTAATAAAACATATTAGTAATCAAAAGTGTATCTTTCCCTACCCTAAAGGTGTTGGCTAAGTTGCCTAGGAAAAGTACTGTAGTACTATCCTTGCTCCCCTATACTTAAGATTAAGCAGAGGGAATTAGTCTTGGTTTCAATAGGGGATGGAAAACTGGAGCCTAGTGGACATTGATTGCGAGTCATCTGTGAATGCTCTAACGATCATTGCGAGGCAATATCTTTGTAGAGAAAAACACACCTAAGCCGTGAAGGCATACTTGAGTAGGACGTTTTAACTCCAAAACCTAGTGGATTGATGGTTGCATCATGTAAATATCTCATTTTTGCATTTCCCAGAGTTAGTGAGGATAGGAACCTTTGAGGCACCCCAAATCTCCTTTCTAAGGATTTTTAATCTATTTTACAGAATATTCCTTAAACTTTTAAAAGCATTTTCGATTTTATTGGATTCAAAGTAGTTGGCTGTGGCAGAGCTAACACATTCGAACTAGTGGTAGGTTCAAACCCCTTGGATATTTTTGGTGTGAGTCGCTAGTTGTGGCAGAGCTAACACTCACATCCTACTCAAAATGGTGGCAGTTTTGAGTATTTTATTTCTAAATGAATGTTTTTATAATTTAAGGGATTTTTAAGTTATTTTCTGGGTTTAAAATAAAAGATAGGATTGGAGTTGCAAAAGAGGACATGCTATTGCTAGTTCAGAGGGTGACATGTCTAGTCACCTTTTTATATGGCAACATGATATGTCGCCTCTTATATAGGCGACTTAAATAAACGCCAAATAGAACGACGACTAATATCTGGCATGGATTCCTTAATATATTTTGTCATCATGGGCTTCAACATAATATATGGAATTTGTATAAATTTTATCATGATTTTTTCCAATTATTAATATTATGTCTATCATTTTCCAAAGTACTTAAGATATATAACATATCATATAAATATATATAAACGTTAAATAATTCAGGGAAAGCTATAGAAATAAAAGATGACAAAAAATTAAGATCATATCTTTATTTTTACAATTAAAACGAGATTTTCTATTATTCTTACATTTTAATTGGAAATAATGCTTAAAAATAAAGATAAAATCCAAAATGAAGGTAATTACGAATCAAAATATTTTATATCAATCCATGATTTTAATTGAGGAATTCTCGTAATTTTTAATTGATTTGATTTGCAAATTAAATTTACTTAATATTTTAAGTGAATCTTGAATTTGGGAATTGATTTTAAATATCTTGCTATTAGGAGTATGATTTTTGGGATTGATTTGATTAAGGTTGGCTAATGGATTCATAATTGATATTTTATGATTTTAATTTTTCAAAATTTTCCTTCTTTGGTATCTAAGCGCCATGTATAGCAGTGACGTGCTGATGTGGAATATATCTTGTCTATCTAGCATGATTCTCCGCATGAAGATGGAAAATCCCCTATCGTCGCCACTTGAGATGGCGACTAGTTGATATGGAATATTTGATTGCCATCTGGCGTGATTGTTTTCGTAAGCTTAAAAATGGAATGTCCACTGTCGTCACCTGTCTCAAAAATGGAATGTCCACTGTCGTCACCTGTCTCACTGGCAACTTGATACATCTCGTCACTTGTCATATGGGCGACTTAAATGAGATTTCTTGCCAGATTTTGAGATTCTGTACCTCAACTCTATAAATAGATCCCTTGAGCCCGCATTTACGAGGGACCAAGCCCGAGAATTAGAGGAGGGAATTCGAATGTTACGAGAGAGGGATAGAGTCTGAGAATTGCAAGAGAGAGTAAGCCTTTGCATAGCCTGAGAAACCCTAAGGTGCTTCCCATCCTTCTGAGAGATTGTGCAAGGGAGATTCTCCAACCTTTCTTTGTCTGGTTTCACGAGAGATCATCCATTCTCAAGAGCAAGACCCATCTTGGAGCTCCGTCCCTTGGTTCTCCACTTCCGTCATCCACCCCAGAGCGCATGAGGGTGACAGGAAGTTTTCATTTCCAACTCTCTTTTCTTTTTATAATTTTGCATCACTTTCATAAAATAACTCCATAGCATATGCATGCTGTGACAACCCCAGGTTAGTATTAGATTCGTTTGTTTATATTATTTGGTATTTCTTTTTATTTCACTTACCACACTTAAAACTAATCTAGGTTTATTTTTCATTTGTTTTTGAAGGGAAGGATATTACAAAGCACGAGGAAGTCGTTGGGCAACATCCTATCGTTGACTCAGTGAACCGAGAACCCACACAACCACAACTCCACCCATCTCCTGATGGTACCTTATCAATAGGTGAAAGAGAATCAGCAAGTGGCAATTACAAAGGGTTATCAAAGTGAGTAGACACCGCGACAACTCTACAACACCCCCAAAAAATCCACTTCCACAAAAGTTGGCGATCACGGTGGGACGGTTTTTAAGCCAACCCTTTGTGCTACATAAGTTTTTCCTCCCTTCTTCTTTTACTTTTCATAGGTCTAGGCGTAGTTTTAAGTTCTGGGAGTTGTGCGCATAGGGTTTCGCAACGTCCCAGGCCTTCTTTTTCGGCTTTACCTAGCATTTATCTCTCTAGTTTCCTAGCCGCCTATACAAGTGACGCTGAGACTTGTCTGACACTAGGTGGCGACATCTGTAGGTGCCAGTTAGGGAAGCGACGAATACAAATAGTGGTTTTTTTTACTGTAGATCTTCTTTTTTTGTAGTCTGTGCTGATTTTCCTGATCTACAACAGTTAGGGAAAAAAACACATGTCCACTTGTTTATTTTAGTTTTTTTCCGAATTTGAAGCTTTGCTTGACGTCTGTCATTAGGGCAGAAACTATTTGTTTTACAATAAAGTTATGATTCCTTAAGGGATCTCTTTCTAGCTAAAGCAATTGGGTTGGGTGAACCGGGCCAGTGCAAGCCGCTCTCCCATGCTCATTTCCTAAATGTGATAGTTAGGTTAGACCCTTAAGGTGTTTTAGGATTATATTATTGCTTCCTCTTTTCTCCGTGAGGCAGTAATATACCTTAATAGAGACCCGATACTTTATTGTTCTTTATTTATTTACTGCTTTGTGGTGTGGTAGGAAACGACCTTAAGGACAAAATCCTGGGTTATGGGCCCCCCTATAGAGAGACAAATCCATAGCCTAGGCTTCCTTTGTAGATCTCCCAAAGATCTATGGGCAGTACCGTAGAAGGAAAAATCCTGCTGAGTGTAACCCTAGTTTCCCAGAGGAAAAAGGCCTTTACCCCCTTGCCATAGGAACCCAGCAAGTTGAGTGAACACCGGTTTAATCAATCCAATAATTAACCACTCTAACAAGTAAAAATCACGTTCTATCTGAAACTTGTTTGCATAAATAGTCTTGTTTGACGTGCCTTCTATCTAGGACAGATTCCAACTACTGGAACAGACAGGCATTTGAGCAGCCTATTGGACCAGCGCCTGTCTCCGTCACCTATCTTACCGACGACGAACTCTGACGCCACTACATTCGGCGATGTCAGGCAGACACGTATTGTGTGCCTTGATTGCAGGGTGGTTTGGTCTTTAGTTTGCATAACGGGGTACAGGGAGATTCTGAAACGGTTCTGATTACTGTCTTCACAAGTTGCAAGCTTTCATTTAGAGTGGTAGTTTTTCTTTTTTATTTTAGAACATTTGTAATAGGTTAAAAGTCATAAAGAGTTTGTAATCTTTTCTTATTCTAGTTGAAACGTGTAATAACCTTGCAAAGAAAAATCACAAGAGAAGCTGGTTAATGCTATCAAGGGTCCAACAGGAGTGGTTGTACTCATACGTCAACCCTTTCAATACGTCAACTGTCGGGATGACAACCGCTTCAACGTCTACAAGTCAGGCTAACAGTTCTGGGACCAGACATGAGTTTATCTTCAGCCCTTCGACGTCCAACGTCGAGCAGCAAGATACTCCGAGATTTGTGCAACAGAAAGGCCATTGGCAGTTCCCCCATGTGTCTATTCCTTACGATTACTCTTCCATTACCGTCTTTGCTCCAAACGACATTGAAGGACAATACATAAACAAAGAGATTGAAGAAGAGGAGGATGTAGACTATTTTCAACTAGGGAGTGCCTCGTTCGATCACATGGTCATAGGGGCAACAACAAGGGTAGCGTCAGTTAACTCACATCAATTATCTAAGGGAGCCATTGACCAAACACTCCATTATCTGGCACAACAGCACCCTTCAGGGATGGTTGGAAGAACACAAGTCCCACATACGCGTGGACCCTCTCTCTTGAGTTTCCACCAGGGTTCACTGATCGCACCTACATATTCAGTGCTAACTAGTCCTACCATCAACTTCCCTGACCACAGTCCGTTAATGTCATATGCTGTCACACCCATTTACCCCTGCACTTAGCAAATCCCTCAGCCACTACTGAGCCACATTACCTAGGGGCAACCCAACTGCCCGCATCACCTACAACGCAACCCTACTACTCTTTAACTCAACCTGCACCTTTCTCTTTACCATACAATACTCCTCAGTTATACCAACCCCAACAGACTCAGGGGTACCAGGTCCACGGGCAACCAGCCATCTCGAGCCCAGATATCAAATGCCTCATTTCAGAAGCATTAGTGGAAGTAGGTGTCACATCGAAGGCACCCATCAGCTTCGACACTTCCAAGTTCCCTCACTTCAGCTTGCCTCTGCGATTTAAATTGCCGAAGATGAGGAAATATGATGGGACTAATGATTCAAGGAACAACCTCGCCATGTTCACTATGGATGCATTGTCATATAGATATGACCAGGGACTCATGGTTTATCTTTTCTTCAAAACACTGGAAGGCGATACTTTGAAATGGTTCGACACCCTCATAGCCTATGATCTCTGTGATTTCAAGATTGTAGAAGAAAAGTTCCTCAATCATTAAAGTCACCGCATGCCACATGAGCCAACCATTGGAGATCTTACCATGGAGAAGATGAAGCCAAGTGAGGATTTCATTACCTTTGCAAGCAAGTGGAGGGATATGGCAGCCATATTAGAATGCTATATACCGGAAAGTCAAGCAGTGGAGATCATCGCCAGAAACACCACTGATGCGCTTAGGGTAGGCCTGCTATTGGAGGACTTCCACACATATCCTCAGTTCTACCAGCGTGCTGCAAAGGTCCTTCGTAATAAGGACGATCTGCCATTCCTAGAATCAAAGGGAAGGGCAAGAAGAAGATTGCTGGACACACTATGGAAGGAATCACTGGTAGTATGGCACAAGTTTCGATGCAGCAAGGTCGGAAAGAATGGAAGAACAATCAACATCTGCATGGGCACCCGGAACAGTGTCAGAACCAGTTCGACCAGTATCAAAAGCCTCCAACAAAATACTAGCAACAGTGCCAACTACCCCTACAACCTCAGCAACATCAGCAGATGCCAACCTACCCCGTGTATATGCAACAAGGCTAGCCTAATAATCAGTAGGGGGCAACAATAGAGGCAACAGTAGGTCCAACAATAGGGGCAATAGCAAAGGCAACAACAAGGGTAACAATAAAGGAATTATAATAATGTTCCTCCACTATAGAATTAGAGAGGGCCAAAGCGACAAAATTATCCACCACTCCTTGAAGCACTCTGAGATGTGTTCAGAATGTTAGTAGAAAGTGGAGATCTACAGCTACCAATGCCTAAGCCAAACGCTCCCAACACTGACATGTCCAAGTATTGTTCGTAGCACCAGAAGAATGGACATACCCTAGAGGAGTGTTTCGTGGTAAAGGATAAGATATATGATCTGAATGATAGGGGGAAGATTTTATGGCCAACCCTTAGAGAAAAATTGAAGGCAACTAAAGGGGAACAACTCAGAATGCAAATACATCAGAACCCTATGCCTAATCATGTTGTAGCCCATGTACAGGTTGAATGCAGCCAATCTATAGCTCAGAATGAATTGGTGATCCTTCAGCGCGAAGAAGCCAATCCAAATATAGGACCATCGGCTATAGAAGAGGAAGATCAAGATGCACCACCAACGCCAGTTTAGGAAGTTTGGACTGATGAAGAATAGGAACTCCAAACAGAGGATGGCCAACAGGATATAGATGAGCTCGCAGATGACCTCGCCCTCGTGGATCGCTTCAACTTCCTTCCAAATGCTGAACAGCAACCATCTGACAACCCGAGCGACAGAGACCCATTCGTGATAGCCAGAGCAACTATTGAGGGTCTTGAGCAGAGGAATATCGTGTTCAGAGATGCAGAACTCCTATCACCAGAAGAACGCTCTCGCCCACTGGTCATCTCTGTGAATGTCAATGATTACCCCCTCATAGCAGTGCTTGTTGATACTGGTGCTAACCAAAACGTCTGTGCCATGTCTACCCTTGACTACTTGAGCATTGAGCAGGATGAGATCATGGAAAACCGTTTCACTTGCGCAGCTTATGATAGAACCCAGAGGGAAGCGGTCGATACTGTGCAAATGAACATCACTATTGGCCCCCTTACTAGCACTACCATAGTCATTGTCATGGAGCAAGACCTAATCGAACCATTAATATTTGGGAGGTCCTGGCTAGCAAAGATCCAAGCGATTGCCTCACCTGTGCATCAACTCCTCAAGTTCAAGCATCAGGGGAAGGTAATCACTATCCAAGCTGATCATGATGCAGATCAAGGGATAACGTGGACCCAAGGTCCATCGTAACTTGACTATAGAGGATCATTTGATGGGTGGCAAGTCGGAGGGTGGATTGACAATGATTACTGGCAAGATGAAACGCCCAGCTTTCAAGGGTTCTAGGATATGATAGAAAGGGGTTTTGCATATGGATATATCTAGTGACCTTATGGAATCTAGCCAAGCCCATTGCTATTACGCCATAGACATACTAGGAGTCCAGGATAATCTCTGCTAAGAAGGCCGACGTTGTTGCTCAGACCTGCTTAAGCTAGTAAGGGACACCAGTAGGCGCAACAAGCTCCCATCACTAGAACAAGTCGAGTCTCTAATCAGGTTGCACCACCCCTAGTCATCGCTGAAAGAGTCGTGCCTCCTTCGCGATAAGAATTCGATGTTCCCAGACGAACTGAAGGAGAATTCGACATCGTGGAACAGTTGAAGAAGACAGGCAAGGATTTCCATCTACGAGATAATCAGAGCTTCTAAGCAGCATCGGAACATCTTGATTAAGGTGTTAAAGAAAGCTCAAGTACCAGAAGATATGCCTATAGAGTCACTAGCAGTGGTTGCGGTTGCTGCCTTTATAGAACCCACTTTGTTTTTCATTGATTCTGAACTAACTCCTCCCAAAAGGAGGACTTTACCTTTAAGTGTCACTGTAAAAATAAACAATTTTAAACTTTCTGGTGTGTTAGTGGATACAGAGGCAACCCTAAATGTATGCTCTTTGGAAACATTTAAACTAATTGGGCTTAAAGCAGCCTAGCTACGCCCAACCGCCCTTAGAGTGTTAGGGTATGATAACAAGAAGATGGCTCAGGGCAAGATAAGTGTCAAGAGTCACCATTGGCCCAATGGAAGTTGATACTGAACTGATAGTAGTCGATGCACCCATCTCTTATCGACTCATCTTAGGGCGTCAATGGATTGAAGAAATCAAGGCAGTCACCTCCCTATGTCATCAATGCATCAAATTTCCTCATCAGGAGAAAATAATTAAGATCATGGGAGATGAGCCAATAGAAATAGAAGCACACCTTGTCACGGTGCCAACTACCACTTCGGCTATAGCTCTCACTCCTTCAAGAAGAGATTCGGTTGTGGAAAGCGTGAAACAAATCTTCACTCCTCGAAGCTTGAGCACGTCCCCATCTCCTTTCCCAGAGTACATGAGAAAATCTTGGGAGATCCTCCTCCAAATAGGCTACACCCTTGGAACAGGACTAAGCCATCAAGAGCAAGGAATGAAGGATGTGCTCGAGACACTAGAGGAGCACAATGGCACAGGACTAGGGTACCTGTGGCACTTATCAAAGGACCTAACCAAGCCATTGACCTGGTCGTTGTTAGGCCACTTTGTCTCAATGGGGCATCAATTTGAGGATAGCCTCATCTTAAAGAAGATCACCGACTCATCAGCACAACTTCAACCAATAGCCCAAGCTTCCAGTCTTCTCCCCAGCTCTCTAGAAGATCCTCTGCCCTCTTCAGAAGAAGTTCGTCCTAGCTCTCCGAAAACTTCCCAGCTCTACCCACAAGAAGTCTCCAATGTCGTTCTTTTGACCTCCAATACTCCCTTCAGCTCTTTAGAAGTTTCACTGCCTTCTCCATAAGAAGCTCCTCCTAGCTCTCCAAAGATCCCCTTGCCTCCGGACATCACAGCTAACGACTTCGAAGCACCCGTTGAATCGATGATTGACGACGCTCTCAACATCAGTGACCTCAGCACCCTCTTCAGTAATCTCAGGCTTTGCTCCTCAGAGCAAGAAGGGGTTGGGGCCATCTACTAAGCCAATGGCGAGGCGCCTCTGATGGGGAGGTAAACCTAGGGGCAATCCCCTAAGCTTGTAAATAATTTCTTTCTTGCATTTTATTTTCGTACAATTTACTTTTTGGTAATTTATTTCCTAGTTTATAAAATAAAGGGGAAGGAAGTGGAGGATATGGCTCAGGTAGCCTAACTGCCACCTTGTCCTCGCAAAGGGTATTGTGATCGTGCCCGACCCGGAGGGAGGGGTGGGGAGGTGACCACAGCCATGCTAGTGGATGACGAAGGCGTAAGGATAGGATAAAAGAAAAAGAAAAGGAGTCGCCACCTAGTCTTTTAGGGAAAGACGAGGAAAACCACAAATGGATGAATGCATGCATGGGATGCGGATAGGAAGGCTGGATGTCTGTTAACCAGAGGATGGGTAAAGATTCCTGTTACGCATGAGAAAGGTATTAGGCACCTTCGTACGCCCGAGAAACTCGGTCTTTCTAGTCCAAATGCTTGCTAAGGGCTTGATGAATGTTTGCTAAACCTGGATCGTGCTCTAATCATGCTAATATGAATGTCATGGCAAGACTAAATGCAAAAAGTGAGATACATGCCCAAAAATTGGC
>JAMKQA010078924.1:0-12525 GCA_024699735.1 Posidonia australis
TTAAATTTATATATTATAATATTAATACGGATATCCGTATCCGTATCCGTATCCGTTGAAATTTCAAACTACATATCCGTATCCGTATCCGTATCCGTTCAAATTGAAAAATCCATATCCGTATCCGTATCCGTCCAGAAACGGATACAGATATCCGTATCCGCCCAGAAACGGATATGGATACGGATTTTTTACGGATATACCATATCCGTTTGCACCCCTAATGGCTAAGCATCTTAAGACATGGTACCTAATGTCTGCATGTGTCATTGAAATTTCACCGACATGTGTCTTAGTTTCAATTTACCGACATGACTATAATACGATGTTGACATGAAAGTTTTCTGAACAAATGTAAATTTTTTTTACCTTGTTTCCATCGACACGATTTCAACATATCAACATTTTCCCGACACGTATCTGTTTTTCATCTTATCGAAGTCCGACACGAAATCGACATTTAAAACTATGTTTAAGAGTATCCAATGTAATTTCCTTTAAAAGGGTGGTTATTTGTCTTTTGGGGATTTTTCTTTTGTAGCTTGGTACAAAGTTTGCCATCCTAGGTTGGAGGATAGGTTAAGCTTCTGTTGTTTCTGCTTTTTTAATTTTACTCTCTTTGGGAAGTGGGTTTGGCATATTAGGGTGGTCTTCTCGGTTAGGGATGTGCCTTTATAATTGTGACATAGAGTGATTGTTGGAAACTTGTATAGAGGGCTGGTTCTGGGAAGGTGGGTCGTCATCTTAAGACAGTTTCCCATGTATGGGTAGGTGTTCTAGAGGTAGAGAGTATTGTAGAATATGGCAATACATTAAAGGCTGGATGTAGAGATTGAATTAGGTTCTAGGACCACTGGATCGATTCCATGCCTTTGTGACTACGATTTCCAAGTTTATTTTGGTTGTCTGTATAGTCTATTGTTAGTATAGTAGAGTGTTTTGTGAGGTATGATAATGGAGTTGTGTGAGACTTGAGTTTTAAGAGGGACCTCATGGACATGAAAGCTTTGGAGCTTGTTTTTTTGATTGCGTCGCTTGAAAACATGGAGTCAAATGTTTTATCTACTTCTTTAGACTCTCAAACCTCGTTGTGGATCAAGGATGGAAACTATTAGAATAAATGGATCCTTAAATGGATCTTGTATTTGTTTATAAGGTTTCTTATAAATTAAGTAAATGTTCTTTTATATATAGGAGATTATATTCTCTTTGTTATTAAGCAATATGATTTTTTTTCTCTTAATCTTAAGGAGAAATCCTAATCCCACTATCATCAGAACTATTGTCGGAAATATCGTAGCATTCGTCGGAACTATTACCAGAAACACTGTAGCAATTGTCGGAGACATTGTAACAGGTGTTGGAAGTCATCAAAAACATTGTGGTAGCCATCGAAAGTTCATTGTTGCTACTTTTAAGGGGTCTAAACACCATTGGGGGTCCCTTCCTCCTCATCTCTTATGGTATTGGCACCTCACCTATGCTATGAGAGGTCAACTAATACCAGTCTAGCTATTTATTACTATTGTTTCTACCAATCTGTCCACTATCTCCTTTGTTATGGTGTTATACGTCCACGACAAGTCTGAACTACATTACATGATGCATAGCTTCGGAATTTGAGTGGCACCACTACAGAACTCAATGTGAATAATTATCGTTTCTAGTCCAAGTCTTTCATTGTGTTCCTTAGTGCTCATTGAAAGATAAAACATATTACTCAGGATTCGTCATCTACAAAGGATACCACTTATGATGTCTTGTTACAAATTATGGTGTAATTCCCTAGCTTGTCAACAGAATGGAGTAAAATATTGCTGCTGTCGTTATGTTTCTTAGTCTGGTAAAGAAAATTTAGGATACATCAAAAGAGACATGAGTAATTCTTCTCCCTTCGACAAGGAAATGTGTTGTGGATACAGATAATGATGATGATAGCATACAACCACTAGAAGACGATGATGATGGCATTGGAGATGTGTTGTAGATAGAGTTCCAAATTCGATAACAAATTCATCATGAAAATAAGCATGGTTGATGTATAAAAGAAGATTTTGATCAATCGAGGCATTCTTTATGATATTAAGCATATATGAGGTAAACTTTCTTCATACTTTTGTTTTAAAACATTTATTAAGTATTTTTTCGTATTATTTATACTTTAGGATATTTGTAATAGGTCCATTCATTGTATTTTAATGTGGTATATATTAAGAAAGTTGATTTAAGTAGTCTAAGATGTAGATTATTGCTTACTTTTGCTTATCTTAGAGTTTCTAATCAAAATTTAAAGTTTTTTGACCATTTCCATAGACTTTGTAAATTTACCACATTCCTACTGACATTTCCACCGATGTCTAACATGTTTTCTATTTTTGTCAGGCCAAAGTCCAATAGGAAAATGACGTTTAATTCTATGGATATAGTTACTATCTCTCATGCTAAGTATGATCATTTCCTACAACTTTAGATAGGTTAGGCTTCACTCTTCCCATGCCACAACATCACCTTTTTAGTCTCTACTGACAGTTTTTGGGTATTAGGTTCAAATACTTTTACTTGTATGACCTTTTTGCTTCCTAATATAGTGCATATTCTTCTCGTTTTGTGTCTATGACTGATGGTAATCTTTGTTCAATTCTTGGAGAAGGTTGTTCAAGCCTCTTCTTCTCTAAACTTTACTAATGTTCTTTATGTGTGTAACCTTCCCATCAATTTGCTTTCTAGTAGTAAAATCATAAAGTCTTTAAATTGTTTTGTGACTTTTTTCTTGTATTATTGTACTTTTTAGAATCTATAGACATTAAAGAGGATTGATTTAGATCATGAACTTGATGGATTGTACCTTCTTGTTCATGAGAATATTCCTAGAGGACTCTTCTTATCTACTTCTACTTTGGAATTATCTCTTTTGTGACATTTTAGTCTTGGTTATCCTTTTATTTGGAAGCTTCAACAAGCCTTTCTTTGGATGTTTATAAAATCTTTTAAGTGTGTTTTGTTAGTTGGTAATCATCGTTGTATTACTTACCTTAGTCGGTTGCATTCTGTGAGTTATGATCCTTTTGAGTTAATCCACTCAGAAATTTGAGTATCATCTATGTCGGGTCATAGGTATTATATTGTGTTTGTTAATTATTTTTCTAGAGTCTTCTAAGTCTATTTACTTAAAGATAGAGGTTATGTGCCTGTTATTGTTAGAAAATTTGTTACTGAAGTAAAAACTTAGTTTTCTACTTCTATATGTTTTTTTTTTCAAACTAATGATTCTATAGAACATCCAAAATGATATTGACAACTTTTGTGTTTTATTGGGAATATTACATTAAACATCTTGTCCACACACTTCACAATAAAATGACGTTATTGAAAGGAAATACAGACATATCCTCGATGTTACACATACTCTCATGCAACAAATGAATGTTCTTAAATACCTCTAGTTTGATGCAGTCTTGAGTGTCTCCTATCTCATCAATAGGATGCCTTTAACTGTCTTTCTTGGTAATATACCCTTTCAGTTACTACGATATTCTTTTTTTTCCACCAATCTCCTAGAGTCTTTAGATGTATTTATTTTATATTATACTTATATTATGGTCTAGGCAAACTATTTTCTCGGTTTTTGAAGTGTGTATTTGTAGAATACTTTAGAATTCAAAAAGGTTATCGGTATTATGATCCAACTACTAGGTGATATTTCACTTTTACCAATGTCATTTGTTTTAGTCCACATCTTATTTTTCCTTTATTCCTTCCACAATGGTCCAAGCGACCGTTCCTTTTCCTACTACTATAGAGAGTTCTATTGTTGAGGGTGCCATTTCTGATGTTTCTATAGCACCCTTTCGTCCTTTGCAGGTCTACACTTATTGTCCTTGGGAACAACCACAAGATCAGGCTCCAATCAATATTACTCCTACGTGAGTAGATTCAAATGCCATATATCTTGGTCTTCTTATTGCTCTCTGTACGGGTAATTGATTTGTTATTGTTCGTCTTATTTTATAATGTGTTTCATATGATTGTCTTCCTCCTATTTTTTGTCAATTTGCCCTATCTATTTTCTCTTAGTCTATTCCTAGGAACCACACGAAGGAAATACAAGTACCACATTGGAAAGTTGCTATAGACGAGGAGATGTATGTATTACTATCATGAGACACTTAGACGTTAATTATTCCTCCAAATGAAGCTGCAGTTGTGGAATGTAAATGAACTTATACCATCCAATATAAATTAGACAGTTCTATTGATAGGTATAAAGTATGTTTAGTTGCAAGAAACTTCATGCTAACATTAGGCATAAACTATGTAGAAACTTTTTCTCCTGTAATGTGATTGATTTCCATTCGAGTGTTACTGTCTTTCTCCATAAATCAAGCATGGAAGCTACACCAACTTATACTAGAAGTGTTTTTTTTTGTATGGTGATCTTGTCGAAAAGGTGCTTATCGAACAACCCCTCAAGATATATTGCTTAGGGGGAGAACGAGGTCTATCACCTAAATAAAATTATTTATGGCTTTAAATAAAGTCTCAAAGCGTAGTTTGAGAAATTTAACAGGATTGTCATGGAAGTTGGATTTCGACATTATGCACTAGATCACTCAATGTTTATCCAACAAGGAATTAGTAGACGTGTAATACTTGTAGTATGCATTAATGACATTCTCTTAATAGGCAGTGACACAAATAGCACATTTTAGGATTTACGGATGGAGAAAAGGATTGGTTTGGGTCGTGAGCGGGGAAATGGTGTGTACCTATTAGTCAATGATGATATACCACGGGATTAGTTTCTGTTGCTTCTATCTCTGAGTCGTTTTCACTGTGGTATTACCGGTTAGGTCATCCATCCTATCAAAAGCTTCAACAAGCATTAACATGGGTATTTGTATCTCATTTTGAGTGTGAGTCTTGTTAGTTAGGAAAGTACCATCGTGTTTTCTTTAAGTAGTTGTGTCTAGTATCGTGGCCTAGTTTGTTTGATTTAGTGCATTGTGATATCTGAGGTCCTACTAAAGTCTCGTCTGTGTTTGGTCATCATTATTACATTATGTTTGTCGATGATTTTTCAAGAATGTCTTAGGTATATTTACTTAAAGATCATGATCATATTTATGATGTACTCAAAACTTTTGTTGCTGAAATAAAAAATCAATTTGGTCTTATTCGAAAATGTTTGTGGACTGATAATACATTGGAATTTGTTCAATCCAAAGTTAAATCTTATTATGCATTCTTAGGTATTATCTATCAGACCACTTGTCCTCACACTTCCTAACAAAATAGGATGGTAGAAGTCAAACATAGGCATATACTTGATGTTACACGGACTATCATGTTTTACATGAAAGTTTCAAATTTTTTTTGGTCTGATGTTATTCCTACAGTCACATATCTTATCAATAGAATGTCCTCCACTCCTTTAGGGGGTGAAATTTTCTTTTGGCGTCTTCAAAAGGATGTCATATTGTTTTCATTGAGTCTTAGAGTGTCTGGGTGTGTTGTCTTTGTCTAGGATCTCTCATTTGACCTTGATAAGTTATGTCCTAGAGCTATAAAGTGTATGTTTGTAGGGTATTTCAGGACTTAACATGGGTATCAGTGTTTTCATTCTCTATCTGGTCGGTATTTTGTGTCTGTTGATGTCATCTTTTTTGAGCTCATGAGTTATTCTAGGGATTCTGTGTCTGTGGATGAGTCCATTCCTTTTCTATTTGTTATTGAGTCTTCTCTTGGGGATTCCCAAGCTGCTAATGTTGGTCTAGTAGAACCCTTTCGTCTCTTGCAGGTATATTGGTGCCATTAGTGTCTCCTATGGTAGAATTAGTCCCTTCTGCGAATGCAAATCTATCATCCAGTGACTTAGATATTTCTATTACTTTACGAAAAGGTAGTCGTTTTTCCACTGCTTATCTAATTTCTAATATTGTGTTTTATGCATCTTTACATCCTCGTTTCCATGCCTTTGTCTTGTCGCTTTCCTTTGAATTTATTCCAAGAAATCCTCAGGAAGCACTCCTACTTCCCTAATAGAAGGCAACGATGGATGAGGAGGTAGCTGCATTAACAGTTTGTAGCACTTAGGAGTTGGTGACCTGTCCTATGGGAGCAAGGGTAGTCACCTACAGATAGATTTACATTGTCAAATACAGAGTGGATGGTACCATTGACCACTACAAAGTTAGATTGGTCGTTCAAGGATTTACTCAGACATACGACATTGATTATGGTCAGACAGTCTCTCCAGTTGCACGTCAACTCTATCTGGGTGATTTTGTTCATTGTCATCAACAATTCTTGAGACTTGTACCAGTTAGATGTCAAGAATACATTCCTATAGGATGATCTTACTGAGTCTGTGTTTATGGAGCAACCTCTAGGTTATGTTATTCAAGAGGAGAACAGAGTTTGTAAGCTAAAGAAGGCAATTTATGGTCTAAAACAAAATCTTAGAGCATGGTTCAAAAAATTCAACAAAATGGTGCTAAATAGGGGTTTTCAGAAGTGCACTGTTGATCATTTAATTCCCTACAGGAACACTGATCATGGATGTATGCTCCTTGTAGTTTATGTTGATGATCTATGGTAACAGGTAATGACAAAGAGGGTATAAAAGAAGTTAAAGAACACCTTAGGACACACTTTGTTACTAAGGGCTTGGGCACGTTAATGTATTTTCTTGGTATAGATTTTGCTTATGTAAATGGGAAGATGATGCTATCTCAGAGGAAGTATGTACTTGATCTTCTTCAGGAAACAGACCTATTGGGATGCAAATAGAGAGTACTCTTATTGAGCAGTCAACACCCTTCTAAGATACTAATTCAGAGTTATTAGAGGATCCAGATTAGTACAGAAGGCTGATTGGTAAGCTTACCTATTTTGCAGTGATTCGACTAGACATTTTTTTATAAGGTTGGCCTACTGAGTCAGTTTATGCATGAGTCGAGAAAGATACATTGGAGTGGAGTCCTGTGGGTTCTTGTCTATGTAAAATGTGCTCCATGTAGAGGTCTGATGTACCAAAAAAATGACCATGTGAATGTCATGGCTTATTCAGATTCAGGATATGTTGGATCAAGGAGATAGGAAGTTCACATCGGGCTTCTGTACTTATGTACTTATGTAAGGTAATCTTGTCACGTAGCGAAGTAAAAAGTTGAATATGGTATCTCGATGTAGTGTAGAAGCAGAGTATAGATCCATGACACAGACGACGTATGAGATGATGTGGATCAGATCTCTTCTATTAGAGTTGTCTGTCTTTTGAGATGCCAATGCCAATACACTGTGACAATTAAACAGCGATTTTCATTGTCAACAATCCCACTTTCCATGAGCATACCATACATGTCGAGGTTGATTGTCACTATGTTCGAGATTTGGTGATGAAAGGAGTTATTTCTAACCTCTATACTCAATCATCTGAGCAGTTGGCTGATGTCTTCACAAAGGATTGAGTGTTGGAGTGTTTCAGTCTTTATGTACCAAGTTGGAGTTTATTACTGTGTATGCTTCAGTTTGAAGAGGAGTGTTAGAGTTATATTAGAGTTGTGTTGGGTTATTGAATATCCATTTAGTGTTGGATATTCTCTGACTCGTATATATATGTAACTCTTTCTCATTCAAGGAAATAAGACTTCATTATTCCTTTTTAATTTCATTATAGGAGATTGTACTCTCTTTGTTATTAAGAAATATGATTCTCTTTCTCCCTAGTAAGACTTCTCAATTGCGTTGTTCTTCTCAATCCTGAATTGTGAGGGCATGTGGGTGGATTATCATAAGTTGATATGGAATAATTGTGTCCTGTTAAGGTTCAGTACTTTGCTTGGCTGGTCTTTTATAGAGATACAAGGTGTGGTTTCCACCTTGTTAGTAGATGTGCTTTGTATTGTACAGTGATTGAGGAATTTTGTCACTTTCTTTTGGTGTGTGGGATATTCCGTCGATGGTGATATTCCTTAGTTAGGAGGGTGACTTTCGACCAGTTTAGTAGTGGTTCAGTAGAGGCTTTTTTGGAGCTGTGGAGGCGGAATGGTGGGTGGACAAGGAGGTGGAGGAAGGTTTGGACTATATTCCCTCATGTAGTGTGGTGGACTCAATGGATTAAGTGGAACCATCAATTTTTTTGGGGAAAAGCTCATTTTTGCAGGATCTCTGAGACAGTGATTTCATCCATCTTAGAATATTGCCCAGCTGGGCCTGTGTCTGATGTGTCTAATATCTTTGTTTGTGATTGGCTATTGGGTTTCTTGCTTGTTTAGCCCGTGTCTTGTGGGCTTCTATTTGTTATTTTTTTATTTGACTTATCTACTTCATGAACATTTTCTTCTTTTGTAGCTTTTCTTCAAAATGATTTGCAATAAAATTTTATTGATTACCACTCCAAAGTAATTTTATCCATCAAGACCATACCACCATGACTGGATTAGACTGTAGCATTGGTGGCTAAGATTTAAGTGCTATTTTTGGTTGTGTTTTAGTTGTGGCTTATATTTTTGACAATGCTTGCTCCACTTGTTATGTATTTTGTTCTGTTTTTCCTTCTTTTGTTTTCAATAAAATTCTCTCTTCTGCTGCTTTATATAGTAGTATCCATTCATTCAGTGCTTTTATTATTTAACATTTATGATACAGTGTATTTCTTTAGGCATTCCCGAAATAATAAAATGCAACACTAAGCAAGTACACGATAATTAGTACATTGGGAACATATAATCTTAGTAATTGGATTATTTGAATCAAAATTTTATGTTGCAGTTCATGCCATTGTGTACACATGACCAGTATGTTTGGTATAATCGTTGTTGAGAAGTCAAACATGCCTTTGTCTATCTGCAGGCTAATATAGCAGCACATAATATGTTAATAACATAACTGTTCTCTTCAAAAAGTCAATGACAAAAGCATGTATAACATAATAAGATGCCTACTGTGAAAGACACCAGGTGCACTGCTCACAATGGCCGTATTTTAAATCAAGTTGTTATGAATTCTTGGTGCTACTTGAAGATGATGCTTGTTTTGTTAACCTGTATTTCTTCTTCCTGGGTTGTTGGTTTTCTCTGCCTTCTTTTTACGTGGTTACCAATTGTTTTCTCAGACCTGTGCTGAAACATATTTTTGGTCATGTGACACATGCGCTGATATCTCTAATTTTTGTTTAGTACAAGCTTAGACTTACCTCTTATATTTCTATTCATACTACTACAATGAACAACAGGATTCATGGGCTCAAGTCAGGCAAGATGTTGAAGGAGTTTCGAGGACACACGTCGTATGTGAATGATGCAATTTTTACAAGTGATGGAAGTCGTATAATTACTGCCTCTAGTGATTGCACTGTTAAGGTTGGTACCTTCTACTTTTCTGTTGACACCTGTCATGATGCCTTTTCTTGTTGCATGGTTGTTTTAATGACTACTAGTTTTGGATGAATGTAATTGCAGGTTTGGGATATGAAATCTACAGACTGTTTACAGACTTTCAAGCCACCACCACCTTTAAGGGTTAGAATTTGATGTTTCATCCTTTTCACAATCAATTCTGTCTTTGCTACTGGAAGTGATCCATTCACTAGTATTGCTAGCTTGAAGAAGATCTAACTTTGTGCTCTTCTAAACACCAGGGTGGTGATGCATCCGTGAACTCTGTTCACCTATTCCCAAAAAGTACAGAGCATATTTTAGTCTGCAACAAAACATCATCAATATACCTCATGACTCTTCAAGGACAGGTACCTGTGACTGGAAAATGATTGGTGTGTTATGAGCATTTATCATTTTGTTTTTGGTTTCATAATATCACTTCATAGCTTCTATTGTTTATTTCAAAAATGTATCTATGAAAAACTGATATATTATTTTCATGTAGTGTTTAATCTCTGTCCGACTGTATTCTAATCAATATAGCCTGTCTTGCAATTTTTTGTTGATTGCTTTCATGCTTTACTGAAACCCAACATTTCAAATTTACTTTTATTAGAATGTGGAGCACAACATGCTCATGATTTAAATGTGGTAGTCTTTTGATAATTTTACCCTCCCTAGCAAATCATGAGGTGGTTTTAACAAGGCCTGTAGTGGCTGATGGTGCTCTTACAGAAGGTGGAGGCTTTGTGTGGCTAAGTGCGACAATCTTTGGTGATGGCAGTGCACTATGAAAACAATGTTGGTGATGGGCTGACTGATCATGGTAATAGTGGGTTTATCTGGTGTAGGGATGAAAAGGGGCACCAACAAGAACAGTTGCAGGCAACAAGAGCAACAACGAATGCTGGCAACAACATCTATATACACTCTTTGGCAAACTTTAAATGTAGTTATTGGTGGCATGGGTTAACAATGATGGAAATGTTGTCAATATTGGTGGCATATAGGTGTGGCATGGGGTGGTAAATGTTGGCCTGTTATCAACATTGGTGGCAGGTAGAGCCGGTAGGTTGATGTTGAGGGTATTTAATCTTAGGTTGCATTTGGAAATGCTTTTTGAAACACAGCTTATTAAGAAAAGTTAGTTTTTTTTTATGCTAAACTACTTGTAGCTTTTTTTGAAGAGGATGAGAAGCTTGTTTGGGTTGGACATGTAAAAACACTTATTCAATTACATAAGGACTAGATTACCCTCTTCCCCATAAATAAAACCCTTGAAATCTTCTACATGCACCCCTCTTCTCCTTTGATGAGAAGGTGTTAGCCGGACTAGAAAGATTGAGGTTGGAGACAACTGTGGACTCAATGGACTAGGAGGGGAGCTTGGGGCAGAAGATGAGGTAAAGCACCCTGGCAGCAATCCCCATGGAGACGATGAGGAAGACAACTGCAGACACAAACCTTGGTCGGAAGACAACTGTGGACATGAACCCTAGTCGAAGACGATGGCAGGGAAGATGAGGTAGAGCATCCCGACGGCGATTCTCATTAAAAAAGCATATAACAATTTGTTTTGCAATAGTTGCATTAATCTTGTTACCACCATCACAACCATCACCACCAACCAACTACAATTTTTTATGTACCCACCACCACTGCTGCTGCAGCAGTTGCATCATTGTGTTTGTCAAAGTGTATTTTTTTTTAAATTAATATTTATAATTTACATAAGGTTATAAAAATTTAAAAAAAAACAATATATGAATTTCAATAGTTAAGTTCAAATTTAAAAAAAAAAGTTTTTGTTTAGTGCTATAGCAAATCTATACAAATAATGATTACCAAACAAGTTTTCCAACAATTTATTGTGTAATCAGCACTTACTTTCAGTTTTTATTTTTCTATTTTACTGCATGGAGCATTGATGAAACTATGATTAGCAGATTGTAATCAATCCATTAGTGTCATTTCTCTACGAAGTTTGTGTTGGTAGTACCATGGTATTTAACATCAACACGTGTTGGCAAAATATTGCCGACACCTGTTGGATTATGAGCTAGCTTACACTATTTACTAGTCTAAATTAAAAAGTACTATTTTTCAAACTTGGGTGTGAACTTGTTTCATCCCGCGTTAGAGCGACACTCAGTGTTGTTTACATTAAGTTTGTACAGTGTAGGTCAACACACTCTTTAAAGGGCTGACACGTACTAGATGTGTTTATTCTCCATTAACTTCTTTCCCTTCTTGAGTTCCTATGCATGCATTTCCTTTGATATTGTAGAAATAAAGATAAGGGAGAAAAACATACTCTCAATCACTGATTGTGGTGTTATATATTTATATAGGAGTATTAGATACGCTAGACTAGATGGATATCCAATTACCCAATAGCCTATTATATCTAATACATAATATGCTAATTCTAACACTTCGCCTTAAGTTAGAGCATACATATCAACTTGGTACCATAGAATTAAACATTGATTTCGTGTCCGACTTCGGTCCAACAAAAATAAGAAACATACCAGACATCGATGGAAATGTGGTAAATTTACGGAAGTTCATGGAAATAGATAAAAAACTTTGAATTTTGATTTCAAACTTTAGAATAAGTTGAAGTAAGTAATAATCTACATCTTAAACTACTTAGATCAACTTCTTTAGTATGTATTATATTTAAATACACTGGATGAACTTAATACAAATCTCTTGAAGCATAAATAATACGTAAAAATGATTAATAAATGTTTAAAAACAAAAGTGCTTATAAAAGTTACCTCATATCAATGTATTAAATGTCGGTTTCGTGTCGGACTTCGGTAAGTTGAAAAACAAATACATGTCGGTAAAATATCGACATGTCGGCATGGAACTAAATGTCGGACAGTGTCGGCGAAATTTCGCCGACACGTGTCGGAAACTGTAGGTAGGGAAACGATATTGCAGTGTATGTCGCGACTTACCTGATGTCGGACGACATGTCGGTGGGTGTCGGTGGGTGTCGGTGGACTTCGGTGGATGTCGGTGATTTTTTACTCATGTCGGTGATTTCGGTGGACAAGTTGCCCCGAGCCCTTCGTCCCCAGCGCTGACGTCCCCAGTCCGTCGTCCGCAAGTTGCCCCGAGCCCTTCCTCCCCC
>JAMKQA010078926.1:0-19793 GCA_024699735.1 Posidonia australis
AAGAACTTTGTTTCCTAGGTTTTTTAGTGGCTGTGGACTGTGAAGTATGTGTTGGGGTAGACTGAGGCTGATCTGACTCTATACTAGGGATATAGTCATGGCTACCAACATTACCAATATTTTCCATTTTAATATAAAAAATGAATATAAAATAATACAACCATTAACCCACAAAAATCAAAACCTAAAAATGGAAGGATTAGAAGTAAAGAATTTGGAGGGATTAGAAGTAGAGAAATTTTGATGTTGCTTGCTCAGTTGGTGTCGCGTGGAGACTGAAGAGTAGAAGACGGGGCAGAATCTAAAGCCAAACAGCGAAATCTTCACTTGAAAATCCTCACTTGAAAGTTGGGAGAAAGTTGTAGACTTGTAGTTGGGAAGAGAAAAGAAGATTGAACTGTGAAGAAAAATGAATGGAGTAGGGAGTATTTATAGGATAAATGGAGTGATAGTTGTTGAGATTAAAAAAAATAAAAATAAATTAATGCAACAGCTAAATAGTCGTTGAAAACGGCTACATTATTTAGCCGTTGTCCGTTATCAACGGCTTTATAGCCGTTGCAGAATGGTGCGTCATCCTGATGCGTCAGTCTGGTGCGCTAGGTATGTGCGTCCCATATATTTTTTTAATTTTTACTGGCAGGCGACCCGATTTGGCTCGGCCCAGATTGATTTCACGGGCCAAATTGGACCTAGTAAACGAGCCTTCGTGGACTTAGACCTTGGGCCTGGCACTGCTCATGGCCCACGATGGGTCTGATCCGACCCCGCCCGTGGAATTTTTTTTTGAATCCGGACCGTGTCGGGCCTAGACTGGGCCGTGTGACCCAGGATCGGCTTGACTCGATTTCCACCCGTAGGTGTAATATTGTTTGTTAGCGTGGTGGGGGTGAAAGATGGAATTTACAGGGAGGATGGTAAATGGGATTGGGTAATGTGGTGGAGTTGTCTTGTTGCTGTCTATGTATATGCCGTATGGATGTGGTTGGCAGACTTTGCACTTTCACGATGGGAATTCAATGCATGTGATGTGGATAATCAATCAATTGACATTCGCGAACATGTAATGAGGTATCCTTGACAACTCAATGATAACAGCAATGGGATTTGCTTCGAGTTGCTGTAGCAAAGTAATCATAAATGAGGAATCTATGGAATATTTTTAAATCTAGTTGTGGAGATTTTTCTTTTTTCTTTTTAATGCTCATCTCATAATATGCTTTTTATAATAGAGAATTGACATTAAAATTAGAAATGATGTTGGTCACCACATGACCTAGCAAGTGAAACGACGTTTGACCCCTCTTCCTCTCGCCATCTAAGACCAAGTTGTTGCTCCTCTGCTCTTCTATTCTTCTATTCTGGGGCAAGTCTCTCTCTCTCCTCATATACAATCCCCACTTGCTTTTGTTAACTACACGCCTGCATCCTTCTCCTCAACCACTACACAAAACCCCATCGTTGCCACTAAGTTGCTCGAGAAAAATAACTTTATGCATATCTCTAGACATGAAAAACGAATCGGATCGGACCGATCCGGCCCACGAAATAGTCGGTCCGGGCCGAGCCGGTCGCAACAGGCCATGGGCCCGGCACGGCCCATGGCCCGTATCTGGGTCGGGCCCACGGGCCGACGGTCATTTCCCACGCACAGCGCGGGCCGATCCGGCCCGGGCGGTTCCCACGGGCTGGACTGGGCTTATCCGGTGGGCCCCCGTGGGCCGACCGGTCTGGCCCGACACGACCCGCGGCCAGCGGCGAGCCGGGCCGGCTTGCCGACCCAGCCCGTTTTCCATGTCTACATATCTCCAATATGCCTTCAATCACTTGTCCACGAAAACATCACGTGGGAAATCCACCAAAATCATGCTTCTCCCACCTAATTGCTCAATATCCACCCAAAACTCTTAACACATTCCATTCCCCCACTAGATCCCTATCTCTCTCGACCGATCAATGAATATAATGGAAGAGAAGACGAAGAAAGAGGACAGTGTCATGGTCGTCGGAAGTAACAATAGCCCAAGGTCTAGTGTCCAAGGTTCAAGGAGGAGAGTTGTGATGAGGTGCTCTTAGGTGAAGCTTGTGTTTGGTGGGCCCCTCAGAGGTAGGGAGGATTGTGAGGAGGATTGTGAGGAGGTTGGATCAGAGGAGGGCAACGGGGAGAGAAAGACGAAGAGGAAGGAGAAGGAGAAGCCTACACGACTAAGAAGGTAATTGAACAAAAAATTGTTCTTTTGTATGAATAAACATGAATTTATCATTTTTATTCTACTTATTTGTAAAAATAAAATTCTTTTAAAAAACTTTTTTTAGGTTAACAAGATATTTTTGTTAATATGTAGATGTTAATAGGTAGATTTTATTTTTTCATTTCAATTCTATAGTTATATATCAAATAGTGGAAAGAAATTATCTACCAATTACATTTTGTATTTTGATTGCATGTCAAATACAGGAATGGAATAAAATTATTCCATTTTATTTCAAATATTATTCTAAAGTTCATTTCATTATTGCCTATTTTCATTTCAATGTACCAAACACAACATAAGACGTTAAAGACTTCTTCTTTTTTTTTCCCTTTAATGCAAGAGACATGCGACATACTTACTAACCACACATTTCTATTCTTATCATTATTAAGTCAATTTTTAGTCATTTGGCTTTATCCAAACTTGAACTCTATAAATCAACTCCATTTTCATTAATTCCCACTTCTTATTATTGATTTAGAAAGATGGAAATGTTATTTCTTAATAATCACTCTCATCTATACTAGGACATATTTTTTAGCATCCTTAACTCATCAAACATTGGCCAATGATTCATCATCAAAAGAGGAAGAGAATGCTTATTTGCATTCTCTAGTCTTTAAGGTAATGAAAAACTCTTAGGATCTATTTGGTAATGATTATTAGAACCATCTGTTGAAAAAAAAACCATTTATTTATGAAAAATTGAATCAAACACTTTTTTTTACACCAGATTATTTCAATATACTAGTTTATTGTTCATGTATAACAACTGTAACGATCTGCTCCAAGTCGTTACATGTCATGCTTACAAATTTTCCATAATAATTTAAAACAAATTAAATTACAGAAAATTAAAAGCTAAACAGAAATATCAACTACCAGGAACTTGTGTGTGCGGCTATGAGGCTTTGAACTATATGCACTATGATAAATTCATCTGCATGTCTACACCTGCAATCCAAAACCACGAAGAAAGTATAAGTGACAAAAGTCACCCAGCACGCACCTCGTGAAAATGGCAGAAAACAAATCTTTATTAATTTTCTTTTAAATTCATTTCACAATCATTTTCTCTAAAAATCACCAAAATTGGTCAACTAGGCCCAATAGGCCAAAAACCACAACAAACACGACCCACACTAGCCAAAACAGCAAATAGAGCTTTACTAGTCCAAAACCACAAATGAGGCCCTCAATGGCCAAAACCAACTCTGGCCACAAATAGCAACTAAAGTGCACTGCATTGCCAAGGTGTGCCATCCTATGTAGTAGCCAACCACCGTCTCGTGATTCTCCCACTTGAAGAACTCTCATAGAGCCAACCCCCACCAGGGAAGGTAGTCCTGTCTCTCAGGACGCTACCAGCTACGGGACACTAGCCACCACAAGGTACGCCTCCTCACAGTGTTCTCCACATGGTGCTCAAGAGGAAGTGTCATACCTCCACATCCAACAACATCTGAGCTCAGTGCTCATAGCGATAACAGGAGTATCATATCTCCTTATCATGCCACAAGATACCTCAACCCATAGACCACAACCCTAGCCTCGAGACGATAGTCAGGGAGTCTCATACCTCCAAGAACCGACGACCCTCAGTCTCAAGTATCTTAGCCCTTGACCTCAACCAGGGAGACGTGCCCGACCACCGGAGAATATCGTCACATTCGCTGGTCCCGGTGACACGATCTCACAGTGTCTTGGCTCTCACACAAAAAACCAGGAAAACTATTTTCCAAAATGGGCCAACACATCTCTTTCAAAATCATTTTCAAAATAGTTTTATATCTTTAGAAACTCTTTCAAAACCTCGACAAAATGGCAGATTAGGTGTCCCATGAGACCACCATTAATGGCCCACAATCTCATCTCAAATGGGCAAAACAAACTAATCCATAAAATTCTCAGAAATCGGATTTATAAAACAATTAGGGCCCTAATTTGACATACTAAAATAAGTTTGGTATACCAAAAATCCCTATATCGGAAGATCGATTAGGATCAGTCGAATGAAGTTCGACCAGAGGATCCAATCTGATAGAAAAATGACATACCAAAATGATTCGGTATGCTATTTTCTGCGAATCCAGAGAACAGCCCAGGGCACCATCCACGAAAATCACCCAACATGGGATCGATGATTGGACTCCCAAAGTAAGTATCGAAAATTCCACATAAAACAAAAGATGTAGACTCTCAAGTCTACTCCAAATTCACACAAACAAAACCAAAATCCATTAAGCGTAGCTCCCTGAATAAAATCACAAAGCCATGGAGCGTAGAGATAACAAAACCAAACCACAAGCATTTATTATCATAAATGCTACCATAAATCATCATAAATTCACAATAAATTCTAGAAATGTAAATTTACTTAGATTTTATGCATTCCTATCATTTGCTACCATTTTCATGCTTTCTACAACACAAGGTGAGGTGCCTGCGTACCTGAAAAGAGCTCTCCGACGATCCTTCGGCCAACCACCAGTGCCACCGACCACAGCACGCCACCACACGCCCACAGAGCTCTCACGACTAGCCATGAGCTGCCACACGCCACTGCATGCCTCTAAGCACACTGAGTAGATGGTAGACAAGGGAGGAGATGGGAGAGAGACGAGAGAGAAAGAGTGAGTGAGAGAGGAATGGAGTGAGTGGGGGAGAGCGAGTAAAGAGAGAGAGAAGGAAAATGGGAGGAAAAGAGGAAGGTGGCATGCTTGGGGAGGAGGTGACGAAGCAGGGGAAGAGAAGGAGAGGTGTGGAGGAGGAGGTTGACGAGTCACAACTTTATACGCGCAGATGGTGGTAGCTACATGCATGTATGCACAGTGCAACCACCAGCCTTCCACACGAGCCAACAACCAACCGCACCAACTCACTCCCACCAACCGACCCACAAATGTGGGCCCCACACCTGGGCCCACAAGCACAATGCCACAATGCACAGTGTCAACCAAACACAGGGACATGTAAACAGAAGTCGACCCACGAGGCTCAAGTCCAAAATTACGAAATCACAAAAACGAGCCTCGGAACAGTAATACCCGTCCAGGAATAAATTCATTAAAATGTAAATAATTACAAAATGAATTTACAAGTGTTACATCTTAACCACCTTAAAAGAAGATTTCGCCCCTAAAATTACTAGTAAGCAAAAAGATATGGGTACTGGGCTAGGATGGCTTCCTCACGTTCCCACGTGGCCTCCTCGGCTCCATGATGCTGCCATCGCACCAATACCAGTGGAATCACCTTATTCCACAGCACCTGCTCCTTATAGTCGACAATCTGGGCGACATCCTCCATAAAGGACAGATCTTCTTGGAGCTCCTCTAGCTGAACTGGGATCACATGAGATGTGTCAGGTAGATACTTCCTCAACATGGAGACATGGAACACGTCGTGCACAGACGACATCTCTGATGGTAGATTCAACCGATAAGCAACCTCACTGATCCTCTGGGTGATCTAGTACGGGCCAATATAACGAGAACTCAGCTTCCCACGCTTCCTGAACCACATGACACCTTTGGTCGGCGACACCTTCAAAAACACATAGTCTCTGTGACCATGCCAGCAGAGGGGAACCGTGCTCCCCCGCGATCAGGACCGCAAGGGAGTCGGTAGGGTCATGGCAAATTCGGCGATTTTGAGGATGGGAAAAATGACTCAAAAACACCAAAAAGCGATATGAAGGTAAAATGTGGAGTCGCCACCTAGTCTATTCAAAACGAGAAGACGAGAAAAACTATATCGGAAAAAAAACCAAAAACTCGAAATCGAAAGAGAATAAAAGACGACTCATGCCAAAAAAGATTCAACACACGGATCATTGCGAACCGAAAAACAGGTAAGGACTCCTATTACGTACGAGGACGGTGTTAGGCACCCCTGCACGCCCGACGAATCGGTCTTTCTCAGAATCTCGCTCACATGCATGGAAATGTGGGCATTTAGATGCCAATTAATGGGGTTATATGGATGATGCAAGGGAGATAAATGGTATGGCTACAAGGGTATGGCATTTTGAAAACTGAGTGCAATCAAAACAAGAGACATAAAGCTAAAACATAGGATGCAGGTGTGGTGGGACCAATGGCTAAGTTGAGTTGGATTTTATCCTTAGATGACCCATGCATGTGCCACATGCAGGTCACTCGCGCAGCCACGACGCGCCTCCCAGAGATGTCATAGCTATTGGCCGCCATGGCCTTATCCCAGGCACACAAGAGCTACAATGCAATGTCGATTAAGATGTAGAGGGAACATATCAAGCTAGGGCTCATGCATTGGCTAAGAATCAAGAAAAGGCCACTTCAACAGGGAACATGCATGCAAAACATGGGATGTGAGTAAATCAGAGAGTAAAACCATGCTAAAAGAAACAAAACATGCATGAATGAACTAGTATAGGGCAGGTGTGGCCTTGGCTTGGTCGGGTCTGACCCCATCCGAATCCTGAGCGATACATGCATATGGGACGTGCTATCGGGGCGTGAAGGTGGAACAAGGGCCAAACCTTTCTCCTTCATCGCCTTTTCCACGAAAAGCGATGCATCACCGGACCTAAAGGATCATTCAAGAGCTTGAGGATATTACTATGATATGATGCAAATACAGAGAAATTCAAGAGATGCAATGGGTTCTCCTCCCCGTCCCTGTCATTGACGTTAATGCCAATCCGCCTCCGACGAGCCTCCAAGGGAGGTTTCCAGCCTAAGGGATTGACTCGGTCGCTTCAGGGAGTGAAGGGAGAAGGAGAGGTGGTGTTGGACGCCTGCACCAAACATTCAAGGGCCAGGGTGGCCTCACGTCCGTGATCGACGTCCGTCGGCAGCGAGAATGACGGGATGCACAAATGGGAACGAAAACACGGAAAAACTATGCAGGAATGAGGCAATAACAAAGCTAGGTACTCCTATGATGGTTCCGGGGGAAGAGTTGTACCTGTGGATGGCTAGGGAAGCATCACCGGCGTCAGCGGGCGGGGAAGCTCTGGCGAGGAGGCAGGGCGTGGACCACGGTGGCTGTGGGCTATTCGAGAATGGCTGGTGGCTCCAAGGAAGAGTTTGGATGCTGGTCGGAGGTGGAGGAGGAGGTTTACAATGTGGGTGTTGGGTTTCGATTCTTCGACGAGGTTCCTCCTTGGGTTTTTCTCCTCTCTCTCTGACAAATGTTGGGTGGTCCTTGGCTGAAGGGACTCGAGGGAGTTTTGGTGGTTGTTCTTGACGTGGTAGGTGGCTGGTGGCATGGGTGGCTTAGTGTCAGGGATACCAGGGGATGGCTCGCTAGTGCCATTGTAGGCCTTGCGTGACGGCGGAAGCGGCGCAGGGCGTGGGAGGCTGGTGGCAAGGCGTGGAAGGCTCAGGGATGTCAGGCACACCAGGGGACAAGTCGACTTTTCGTGCACGACATCGCTCGTACAACAAAAGCGACAAGTCAGGCGACGCTTGTTGTGCTGCGCTGGCCCTGACGCGTGCTTGGGCCACGCAATCAGGCCGCATATGTCATTGGGGTAGAGCGCACGGGCTGGGTTTAGTTGGATGAGTGGAGTTAATGGTAATTAGAGGCTTTTTTAGGTTGGCTTAGGTTCATGGGTTCAGTTGGGGAATCGGGGTAAGTCCGGGTCAGCCATCCAGTTGCGCTCTCTGCCGGATCTACCTACCAACATTGGCCAGAAACTGGAGTGTCTATAGATACCCCTCCCTGAGCGAGGTCAAGGGAAACAAGATTGTTGCTCAGGGTTGAGAGAAGACACCCTATCCTGGTCGACAAGAAAGAAACTTGCTATTGGCCATAAGTCACTTATCCGGTGGATGCACTGAAGGTCGCAGCTCGCGTGCCGAGGTGCAGATGCTAATATACGTGGTGCCCCTTTAGAATGTCTAAGTGATCGTGCGCTGGAACCAAGCAGGTATGCGCATGGTTTCGCGCAATGCCAATGCTGGTGTAAGTGTCACTGATGCTAAAGTGCTACTGTATTGAAAGTGGATACTGATGAAGTGTGCATCTCAAATGTGTGACATGTTGATGATGTGGGGTATGCTTAATTATGATGCATGCGTTGTGTAGATGCTAGTTGGTACATGCAGGTGCGAATGAATGCTACGATGCCTGATGAGTTGACGGATTCATCACCGGACAGTTTCGATTATCAGCCTAAGGAGAAGAGGGGCGTGGCAAGATTGACAGGCCTACTGACCGAAAGGTGACTAGTGACGGAGGTCATCCGAGTAGTTAAGGGTACCAGTCCAAAAGAAAGGGGCATCCTAGATCCTATTTGCCTGAACAGGAACCTAGGGGGACGACAAGATATCAGATTTTCCGGGCCGACAAAAGAAAAGAGGAAAAAGATAGAACCTAGTTGCTGTTGGTGTACAGATAGGTCGGTTAGGAGCAGACAGAAAATGGAGAGCTGGCAAGTTATCAGACATGCTGGGCCGACAAAGAGAAAAAGGATAGAACCTAGTCACTGTCAGTGTACAGGTAGGTTGGCTAGGAGCGGACAGAGATAGAACCAAGTCGCTGTCAGTGTACAGACAGGTCGGCTTGAAGCAAATAGAAATAGAACCAAGTCGTTGACGGTGTACAGGCAGGTCAGCTTGGAACCGCCAAGACTGAATCGAGTCGTTGCTGGTGTACAAGCAACGGTTGGGAACCGCTAAGGGTAAACCAAGTCATTGCCGACGTACAGGCAACGACTGGGAACCACCAAGAGTGAACTAAGTCATTGCCGACGTACAGGCAACGGTGGGGAACCACCAAGAGTGAACCGAGTCGTTGCCAATGTACAGGCAATGGCTGGGAACCGCCAAGAGTGAACCGAGTCGTTGCCGATGTACAGGTAACGACTGCGAACCGCCAAAAGTGAACCGAGTCGTTGCCGATGTCCAAGCAACGGCTGGGAACTGCCAAGAGTGAACCGAGTCGTTGCCGACGTACAGGCAACAGTGGAGAACCACTAAGAGTGAACCGAGTCGTTGCTGGTGTACAGGCAACGGTTGGGAACCGTTAAGAGTGAACCGTTAAGAGTGAACCATTAAGAGTGAACCGAGTCGTTGCCGGTGTATAGGCAACGGCTGGGAACCGCCAAGAGAAAGAACCAAGTTGCTGGTCTGATGCTGCCTCACCCTTAGTGTTCTCTAAACTTCGGCAAGGCAGGGGCAAATCTGTAATTTGCCTAATCACACTGAATTCGTATGTAACTGACTCTACTCCAAAGGATGTCTTTTCAAACTGCTTAAAATCCCTCTACACACTGATAGGGGCAAAATGACAATTTTCCAGTCAAGGGGGGATCCACTGCAAATTGACCACATTATTCTGGAGTACCCTTTGGCTAGACCATGGATGGAGGGACTCCTGGTAGGCCCTGATTGGCAATCCGAGTGCCATTAACTCTAGGGTCGGTTGACAGGGGCAAGATGGTAATTTGCCTTGAATTGTCGAATTCTGAAAATGTTCGAGCATAAGTTGGATTCTGGTGTAAGGGAGGCATTCTTGATCTCTCAAGGTAGGTTAAGTCCAACAAACAACATGTTCTGGTGACAGCTGAGGGTCTTCTTGCAATTTGGGAAATAATAGGGGCTTTTCTGCAAATTTTCCCAGGCTATCCTTTGAGCTCAAACTACTGTCCCACTGGTGATGCTTATGCTCTGGCTAAATTCTCGGAGCATTCTCTTCACTTCCGATTGCATGCACTGAGCTCCGGTTAGTATAGAAATTATACGGGTCTCTTTGCAAAATTTCCAATTCTGACGTATTCAGGAATCTTTCCAGGTAACAAATTGCTTGATGTCGATCTGAGTTCTTCGGATTTGTTTTGGCGGTTAGGGCCTGACAAGAGGAAACTTTCTGGCACCTGGAGAAGTCTAGGGACATGTTTGTAATTTTTAGAAACTATTGTAAAAAATCTGCAAAACTGACCGCCAGGGCCGACCTGGGTGGCGATTCTCGCCGCGAAAACCTTGTCTAGGGTTCTAGAGTCTGTGTGGACCCTTCTGGCTTTTCTAATTTACTGGGGGATGGTTCTGCTTTATTGGGTAAATTGCAACTTGGCCCAAATTTTTGTAAAAAGGCTGGGGGAATGGAACAAATCTTCCAAACTTGTGGGACCCACTGGTAGTTAATCCCATTCTGAATGGGTGCATGGCGGTTGGTCTTCTCCTCCAAGCTTTTGCATGCTCTCTTTCATTGACAAAATAAAAGCAAATTCATTTAAAACCTCTCCACCAACTCCAAATGAGCCACCCCTCTACCTTTCTACGTCCCCTCATCTCCCACTTCCCCTTCCCCATCGTGAACGACGGTTAGGGCGTGGAGCGACGGCAGCGGCCCGAGGGGCTTTAGTGGGTGGTGCTGGGTGAGGCTCTGGGACGGTAGTGATCAAGTGGCAAGCACGAGCACGGCGGGCACGAGCTGACAGAGCGCACGTCACCGGCGTGGGGAGGAGCGGCAACGGAATGGTACTCCCTCTTCCTCTCTCTTGTTTTTTTCGCTCGTTTGTTTGCCTCGTGTCCTCCCCATCCCTCTCTCGCCGTCGTTGGGTTGCTCGGCAACACTGACGATGGGGTCTATCGACAGAGTCGTCGGGGTGTCCCCGTGACGCTGTGGTCGGGTACTAAGAGGCGAGTTACTGATGGCCTTGCACGGTGGTTGGCCGTCATCGAAGACCATATCGGCGATGGTGGGCTGACGGTGATGAAGCAGCGCTTCTCTCCACTTCGAGCATGCTCCATCACCACCGTGTTGCTTGGGGACAGAACATCAAATCCCTACCCAAATGAGGTTGCCACACCATGTTTGCACCCTGTCACCGACCACCATGAATGATAATGTAAATATGCTCTGAATTAGCTCGAGAACTAGCTTTTGCACTATTGTCTGGCAGATTTGAATGACACTTTGAATTTTTGCTTGCATTTATGTTTATGCTTGTTCGCACTATGCCATTTGAATTAGTGTCTTGGTTCCATTGTGGCATGCCGCCATTTTATTCAAATGCTATTGCACAACAACTACCGTTTTTTGTTCAAACAAAAGAAAAAAACTCGTTTTGCTAACTTCTGCCCGCATTGTTTCGTGTAGACTGACTCTGAGTTTGAGTTTGAGGTGACCCAGGCGAGTGCGATTGCCTCCAGTTCGTGAGCCCAGATCACGATCCAGGGCCGCCTTTAGTTCACAGGGTCGGGGTCATGGATCTAGTTCACGATCCGGGGCAGTTTCTAGCTCCCGGGCATCGGAGGAGGCGATGCCCAACATCCCCGAGGATGTAAGAAACCAAAACTTCACCTACTCTGGTCTTTTCCTTATGCATGTTTTATATTTGTTGAATTGAATTTCTTTTAGCAAAAATCCGGCAATTTTGGGGGTCGGTTGTTGGATGAAAATCACATCTGCAACCGCGAAGGTTTTGAGGTACCTCTTCCCTCTTCTGCACAAATTTACATGGTGTAACTGATTTTTGACCCTACTATTCTTTACTCCTTAGGTCAGCAATATCAGGTGAGTGATGCGATGTCTCCGGACGCCGATGCTGGAGCATTTCGAGCGTCTCTCTGGCTTCCTGAAGGAATTTTTACTGCACCGTACCTCGTTCGGGAGTCTCCTGCGCCTCCGAGTGGTCCATGGGCATTATGATTTTTTCCAGGCACTCACACAGCGGTGGCGACACAAAAGTCACACTTTCCACTTTCCCTTCGGCAAGGTGACGATCCTACCAGAGCACTAGGCACTGTTGACAGGCTTCTGCTTAGGGAAGGAGCCCATAGTTGGCAAGGCCACCTTGGGGTTTGCCAAGGTTACTGAGCTTCTAGGCCGTGAGTGTCGACGATTGACCCGGTCAGCACACTATCTCCCCTACAGTTGGATTAGGGAGTAGAACTTATTTTGGCTGGATTTGACACTGGGATCAAGGGAGGCAGAGTTCGTTCTTCGCCACTTCCTGATGGAGTTGATGGCCCTGATCTTCGCGACACCTCTGGATACTGTGTTTCGGCAGATTGGCTGATATACCTTGTCGACTTGGATCACTAGACTGGTATGACTGGGGCGGTGTTAGTTATACTTACATGCTCTGTGGCCTGGACAACGTCGTAAAGAGCAATCAGCGGTCCCACATGGGGCTCTACCCACTGCTGACAGTAATCTCCTATGTTATCTTCATTTGTTTAAGCAGTATGATTATGCTTTGACCTGCTTTTTTGTATTTGCAATATTGGTGGATGGAGCATTGCATGTCGGGGCACTACTTCTTTCGTCTCCGCCCAGACTTCTCCTGCTTCCTCGGTAGTGGTGTGAGCCAGACCACTGTACCGCAGCAGGGGTGTATAGTTATGAGTCTTATCACTATCTACTGGACCTGCTGTCGATACATGACATGAGTTTGCAAACATCGCACTTGCTTACTGCTTTCTCTATTTTCTGATATCTTGCTAGACTGACTTGTGTTCTGTTTTGCCTTGTACAGGTTGAACTGAGGCTGTTTGAGTGGTACGCAGGGCTAGATTGGGAGCCTCTGAGCTCTGCCTGGACTTACCCCTGGAAGCAGATGAAATTTTTCTTCTTCAAGAAATCTGCCTTCTACCTGCCTGGCTGGGTTCGTCATCAATTCACCCCGGAGTTCGGCATCCTGCTTCCACCTCCTTCCGAGATGGTGCCCCGGGCCACTACTTGCGTACGGGCTCGCTTTATATTCGACGAAGATCATGGTCGACTAAAGCTGGTACACCCTCTGTCCCACCAGCTATGATGAGTACCAAGAGTGGTACGAGTGTGCCTGCAAGCCAAATCTCTTCGAGGAGGACCTCCAGGAACAACAACGAGACATGTGGTTCTCGAAGAATTGGGTTGAGGTAAATTTTGCTTTCTGCTTGTGGCATAAATTGACTCCATGATTCTGGCTGTTCTGACATAATTGTTTGCTTTTGTTTTAGTGGTTCGAGGGCAGGCTGAGCGACTTCTACGCTCAGATGTGATGGGCCAAGGTATTGAATTCTGCCTCTTTGGTTTTACAATTCTTAACTATACATTCCTGATTATGTTGACAACACTATCTTCATCTGTGACATGCCCGACGAGATTCCAACGGGGAGGTAAGTGTTTTCCTTCCTTTGTGTCTATCACTCTCTACAAACATTCAGGACTGACCCTCTTATTTCAGGGATAACAGCTGGAGGACGTCATTCTCGGGAGTAGTGGTGATGAGGCTGACCCTGACCTTGAGAAGGATACTTCTGCCACCAGGGACTTGATGGGCGCTTCTACTTTTGCACCCTCCCGTGCTCGTGCGACCTCAGTTGCAACTGCCCGACGACTTCTGCGTAAGGGCGAGCATCGCTCCGCTTGTGCTTCCCAAGGGTGGGAACCAGACAAGAGTGATGACGAGGCTTGGGATTAATTTACCCAATTAACTTTGTATCTCTGCAAGTGTTGTAATTTAAACATCATTAACTGTAAACTTGGGTTCTTGTAAGCTTGAACTATTTCTTTAATTGCCTACTTTTGAATGAGTGTTTTCTGAATTGCTTGTCTTAGTTGTGTGGTTTGAATGTGTTTTGTTTGTGCTTGTAGCTGGGCTTCAGCATCTTTGCGCCAGTTGGGTGAGCTTTAGAACAACAGTGGCTCGGTTGATGAGTCCTGTGCCATACGTGCATGTAGCACGCGCATCTCAACAACGCAGCTCAGATGAAGGTGTAAATCCCTGATGGATACGTGCATGTGCAACGCGATTCTCCTTCGCACCCCTATTGAAGGGCCCAAATTCCCTGATGAACATGCACATGTCCAACGTGCAACCGCGTCGTGTGTGACCTTTGACGCAGTCACGGGTCGCCGTCCTGCGGCTGCTCACGGGCTCTTCCTTCGCCTTTAAAGCGGGCATTGGTTGAACAAGGGGAGCACATCTACCTCACTCCCTCTGCTCAGACTTCTCCGTGGCTTGCTCCCTCCTTTTCCGACAACGCCTCCTCCGCCGTTCCTCTTCCGCTGGCAGCTAATGCTTTACTTCACTGCGCTTCCCTTCTCCCGCGGTTGGTGCTCTGCTCTTGGGCAGCATGGTAAGGCTTCCATGGCAAGGTGGGATGGTTGCAAGTTGTGGGTCCTTGACATGGTGCTCTTGTGGATTTTCCAAGGTTTCCCGACAATAGTTACTCCTCCCCATTGCTCGAACGTACTGAGGTGCTGGATTGGCATACTCTCCAACAACGATTGGGAGAAACTGCGGTGTTGGGGGATCTCTGGGCATCTTTGGAAGATCAGGGATGTTGAGGTGAACTGATATCTCCTGTGTGCCGTGTCCAGGTTCTGGAAACCGGCCCACCATGTATTCTGGTTTGGTCGTGAGGAACTGACTGTCACCTTGGAGGAAACCAGGAGAATTTTTGGCCTGTCACAACTACTAGGGCCTCTGGTCTTCATGCACTAGGACAGGTATGCATCTGTTCTTTCTTGGTTAGCTGGCTTGAATATTGTAGAATGCGGGAGGCACTTAATCTATGCAGATGGCTCGGAACCCATGCTGCGCTTGGACTACCTTAATAAAGTGATTATGAGGCGCTCTGTACTGGGCGACGACCTCTGGTTACGCGGCTTCGTCCTCCGTTTCCTTGGGGAACTCATATTCAGTCATGGTCAGATGACCGTAGCGATTGAGGTAGTTGAGATCGCTTTGGCAGTGGTGAGCAAACCAATTGATTTGGCTCTTGTGATCTTGGCTAAGACTTACCGGGGCCTGGATCGTGCTCTTCATCGGTGTCGCCACTTCTACGGCTGTGGAGCATTAATGCAGGTAACTATGAATTCTGCTGCGATTGGCATATCTGTATACTGACTTGATGCTAGGACAGGTGTGGTTGGCGGCTCACATGAAAGTCGAGGTCCTGCTCCCCCAAAGACCAGCATTTGAGGCCTACCTCCAAAGCGAGCATTCCTAGACCATCTCTGGAGTACAGGAGTTCTATGAAAAGCTGGAGGGGCTGTCCGGAAGTTTGATCACCTAGTGGATTGTCCCATCAACCGCGAAGCCTTTAACTGCGTTCTTCAATGATACTGACATGAAGGTAGTCGTTCTTCCTAGCCTGACTGGAGGAGTGGAGTATCACCTTACTCGTGTCTTGCGTCAGTTTGGTTTCCACTAGGATGCTTTTGAACAATCTCCTATGCCTGCCATCTTCCAGCTGTATCCTTAGAAATCTACTGCCATGACTGCTAAATTGGCTTGTCTGCTATGAATCGATGTTAGCTCTAGTGATTTGACTCTGGTGAGAGGCACAGGCTGTTCTGACTTCTGAGACATATAGGGCATATACATAGGCGGACTAGCCAATCAGTGATGTTGCCCCTGACGCTCATCTGTTTCAAAATGCTAGTAGCTCGAAGAGGCCCCGCACTGGAGGGACCAGCTGATCTGAGCATATGTAGCGCATTTCTGTAATTTCTTCAATGATTGTACTTTTGAACTTGAATTTGAATGAAGAATACATGCTCTTTCACTATGTGCCCTTTTATTTCCTTCTGTGACCGATTTCTATGAATAGCTCCCCTGTATCATTGGGACCGACCAAAACATCTACCCCTTTGAGGACGTAGATTGGATACATTATTGTGACTTGCTAGGTTTGGCCTTCGCGCGGGTATACGGGGTGTACATTCTATTGCATGTTGGCCACTGGTGCCCTTGGTATAAATGCGCATGTCTTACGCGTAGCTGCCACCCTGCTCCCAGATGTGGGGGTGGATGTTGTAGTTGCCTGGTCTCCCGAGTCCCGGTTTGGAGTATTTCCAGGCTCGATGATCTACCTCTATTCACTCCCTTCATTGACCTTCTGTGTGGAGCTGCCGATTTGCACTGAACTCTTGGCTTGAAACACTTAGAAAGCGTCTATTTGCCAAAGCGCAGCTGACATTCCCCTGGCATTGGATGCTCTACTGAAGTCAACCAAGTGGGCAGCTGACATGCCCCTGGATGGAGGTGAATCATATGGGCAGCTGACATGCCCTAGGTACTGGAGATGGGCCACCGATGTTGACTAAGAGGGCTGCTGAGATGCCCTAGGTCGATGACTGGGCAAAGTCCTGTCCAGTGATAACGGCGATGGGGAAAGTAATGCAGATGCAGATGCATGGGTTCTGCTTACTTAGTTATGCTTGACCCTCAGCATTAGGAAACCTTTGATGTCTACCCAGAAGGAAATGGGCGAATCCTATTACCCGAAGGACTCTATCCGGATTTTTAACTGACGGGTGGCACTCTAGGTGGCAGGGCAGTTGTGCTAAGACAGTGGGTACTGAAATGACGGATAACTGGGTGGTAAGCGTTTAAATGGTGACGAGGCTAGGACTTCACATCAAACTCTCTGAGTCCCACACTTGCTCTTTTATATTATCAGTTTTATTTTGCTCTCTCATAGGTGTGTGGGCTTACTCTACTCCTGTCGAGGGTAATGAACGCCAAGGTGGGAGGCTTTTACTAAGAAGGGGGGCTAGTCCTTCAATGGCATGGTGGCTCAGGCGTATGCTCCAACTCCTCCCTAGGGTATAGTAGGGGTAAAGTTGGCCCACACACCTCTCTCTAGGGCTGACTTCTGTCATCGACTTCTGTCTTCTCATTTCTTTTGTGCCCTCTATGCATCATGATTTTTCTTGCTCACTCTCGCTCACACCCTAGCATGTTATCTCCCTCTTGGAGGTGTGGGTCCTTGGAGAGTTTGAAAGCTTCGTCTTGCTCTCATGGGGACATGGCTTCCTCACTCGCTAGACGATTCAGATAGAACTCTTCGGGAAGTGAGAACCTTTTCCCGAGGTAGGCTAAGCTTTTCCGATTTCATCATCGGGCAAAATGCAGATGGTGCATGCGCATGTATGCTAATACAAGAATCCACAACATGAATGCTGAGTGCAGGTGTTGCACGAATGCATGCCATAATGACTCAGTGTGAGTACAATGAGATAGAATAAACAAATGTCAGGATGTAGATTACAAATGCAAAATGCAATGATGTAGGGTACTCGGATACAAGGGGGAGGACTTTGGCCAACGCGTTGGGACCCAGTCACTGGTAGTATTTCTTCAGATAGCATGTATTGACTGGCTCATATTGCTCAATGTGGTCCATGTCTTCCAGGATCACAGCTCCTCCAGAGAAATCCTGCTTGATGACGAAAGGTCCTCGCCGATTGGGTTCGAACTCTCCACAGGCATCGAGCAGGTGGATTGCTCGTAGAATCAAATCTCTGGCGCTAGGCTTCTGGGTTGGACCTTCTTCTGATAATACCTGGCCATGCATTTTTGATAGCAATGAGCGTGGTGCAAGGCCTATAATCTGCGCTCGTCTATTAGGTTTAGTTGTATGCATCGATCTTCGACCCATTCCGCCTCCTCTTGCTCTGCTTCCCTCAAGATCCTAAGCGACGGAATCTCTACTTCAATGGGGAGAACTGCCTCCATTCCGTAGACCAAAGAGTATGGGGTTGCCCCTGTAGAAGTCTGAACGGATGTCCTGTAGGCCCACAATGCGTAGGGGAGCTGGTCATGCCAATCCCGATGAGTCTCTTTGCCATATTCTTCAAGATCTTGGTAAGGTTCTTGTTGGCAAACTCTACAGTGCCGTTCATCTGTGGGTGGTACGGGGAGGACCTATGATGCTTGATGTGGAGGCTCTGCAAGAAATCTTCCACCCTCTTGGCTACAAAGTTCATCCCATTGTCGGATATTGAGGCGTGAGGAACCCCGTACTGGGCCACAATATTATTCCGAATAAACTTCTCCATAGCCACGACAGTGACTGCCTTGTAGGAAGCTACTTCTACCCACTTGGTAAAGTAGTCAATTGCTACCAAGATGAAGCGATGTCCATTGGAGGCTTCCAGATGAATGGCCCCAATGACGTCAATACCCCATGTTGAGTAGGGCGAAGGCGCAGACATATTATATAGCTGATGAGCGGGAGCGTGGATCTGGTTGCCGTGGACTTGGCAGTTGTGGCACCTTCAGACGAACCGATAGTAGTTTGCTTCCATGGTCAACCAGTTGTAGCCTTGCAATACGATCTTCTTGGCTAACAAGATCCCATTCATATGTGGGCCATACACTCCGGCAGGGATCTGTAGCATCAGGGTATCGGCCTCCTTTCAGTCTACACACCTCAACAACATTTGGTTGTAGGACCTTCTGTACAAACAGCCACCCCCAAGGACATACTTTGACGCAAGCCGTTGCATGATCTTCCTATCAGTGGCAGAGGTATCAGGCGGGAGGTTCCCAGTTTGCAAGAAAACCTTGATGTCGTGGTACCAGAGAAGCTCTTTAGGTGGATCAGCCTTTTCGATGCTCATGCAGTACACAGGGTAGTCCACTCGGGTCATCAATACGTCGACCACGTGCTCGTCTGGGATGGACAACCATGATGCCAGAGTTGCCAACATGTCTGCATATGCGTTCTTGGCTCTGTTCATGAAGGAGAAGGAAATGTCCTCGAATTCTGTCATGTGCTTCAGGAGATATGAGTGGTATGGCACCAGCTTCGGGTCTTTTGTCTTCCAACTCTCGTTCACTTGGGATATGATCAGCAAGGCGTCGCCGTGGACTTGCAGCTTCCGTACACTATACTATAATGCAGCCTGTAGGCCAAGGATGCATGCTTCATATTCTGCCTCGTTATTGGTGCATCGGAACGACGATTTCTTGGAAAATGGGATGAGCTGTCCTTGGGGGGTTGCCAGCACTGCCTCGATACCCTGGCCTCCCTTGTTTACTGCCCCATCAAAGTGGAGTGCCAATGCTTCTGGTTATCCGACTCCTCGAGTCCCGAATCATTCATGGCGAATAATATGTCTTCGTTGGGAAACTGGGTCTACAAGGGCTGATACTTCGGCAAAGGCAAGTCAGTCAAGTGATCCACTAGGGCTTGTCCCTTCACTGATTTTTGTGTGACAAAGGTGATATCATATTGGGATAACAAAACCTGCCACTTGACGCATCTGCCCATCAGTGCTGGTTTCTGGAGCAAGTACTTCATCGGGTCATGCCGGCACAACAGTAAAACTGGATACGCCATCATGTAGTGCCGCAAGTGTTGGGTGGCTCAGACCAAAGATAAGCAAACTTTTCGATGGTGGTATATCTGGCTTCACAATCATTGAACTTCTTGCTCAGCTAGTACATCGCCTTTTCCTTACGGCCTGTCTCATCGTGCTGACCAAATACGGTACCCATGGAGTGCTGTGTAACTGACAAGTAGAGGAGGAGTGGCCGTCCCGGCGTCGGGGGGATTAGGATTGGTGGCTTGGCTAGCAACTGTTTGATTTTATCAAAGGTGGCTTGGCACTCCGTACTCTAGGTGATCTGAGCATTTTTCCTTAGGAGCTTAAAGATTGGCTCACATATGGGAGTGAGCTGGGCGATAAATCGGCAAATGTACTATAGGTGCTCGAGCAAACATCGGACCTCCTTCTCTATGGCCGAAGGTGGCATATCGATGATGGCTCTGGCTTTATTAGGGTCGACCTCAATTCCCCTTTGGCTGACTATATATCCCA